>JAYMTP010000223.1:0-40476 GCA_036897365.1 Geranium brycei | reverse complement strand
TACACCTCATACGGGTAGAGAAACCCCGTGATCCCGCTAAAAATGCTTTAATTAATTGAGTTTATATTAAATATTAATATTAATATTAATTAATTAATAATTCTTGGGACAAATACGAAAGTGATTGGGCCAATTGGTGAGTGAGTTATTGTAAAGAGAGTTTGGCACTAACACAAATATTGCTGCTCTGCATCATCGTCCTCAAGCACTACACATCCCAATTTGATTTGGTGGTCAATGAATGAATCAAATAATTGAAGAAATCCACAAAACAAAAACTATATATTATATATTATATAAAGCACCATTTTCTCAGAGACCCACAACTCACAAACTCTCTCCCTCCTTTTGTGAGTTTGTGGATCTAGCTAGCTAGTACAGTGATGAGGATTCTATAGGTTAGGGAATCTTGTGGTTGAAATGAAATAATTAAGAGAGTGAGTGCACACATTTATAACAATAGTCCCTTTACGCGTGCCTATAAAAGAAGGCCATGCAATTGTCATTTTTTATAACAAACACATAATCAAGTAAAGCAAGAGATCATGGGAGAGGTAGAGGCATGTGGAGGGTCATGTTGGGCGTTCTTGAAGAAGATCAAGCCTTACTTGGCTATGGTGTCTCTACAATTTGGGTACGCCGGTATGTATGTCATAAGCCTCGTTTCCTTGAAGCATGGCATGAGTCACTATGTGCTCGCCACGTACCGCCATGTCGTGGCCTTCTTCCTCATCGCGCCCATCGCTTTCTTTGTCGAGAGGTCTGTCTGTCTGTTCGACTAGCTCCTAACATTATTGGTTACACGGTTGATTTTTGTTTTTTCAACGTGTTTTATGGGGTTATTGGTTTGGTGCAGGAAAATAAGGCCGAAGATGACTCTTTCTGTCTTCCTCAAGATAATTCTGCTGGGTTTTCTAGAGTAATCTTCTGAAACTCACTCTTGATGCACACATATATGAGTAGAGGCGTGTTTGTGTGCAAACTCTATCTTAAAATGCGAACGTGCAAACCTCTTTTTGGGTGGATGATGAATTTGAATATAAAATTACGCTTGACTCACTAACAACGTAAATATTAAGTTATCTTTTAATTTTATTAATACTAACCAACTTAAATCGCGTCAATCTATTTTTAAGCTTTTATATTCCATGTATTTACTTTTGGAGTTTCATTTTCCTCAACTTGGAATATCGATTCTGTTTTTATATATTAATCATCATTTGTTAAAAAATAATAATCCAAAAGAGGTGTTTCCGTAACCCAAAACAATTGTTTCTGTAATTCTTGTTACACTTATTTAAATCGGGTGTAACGAGGGTCTGAAGTGATTAGATTAGCATAGGTAGTATGATCCCTCGTTGCACCGGTTTTTACCCACGTTACGCCCTAAACCCTCGTTATACTTTTAGCCTAAGGTTATATCACCCTTTTAGGTTATCATAATCATTATGATCCTTCGTTACACCACACTCTCGTTACACCTATTAAAACTAGGTTGTTGCGGGTTGTCATAATCACTTCGAACCCTCGTTACTCCTGGTTTTCACACTCGTAACACCCTCAACCTTTGTTATACTTTTACCCTAAAGGCTAAGTGTTAGGTTGTCGTAATCACTATAATCCTTCGTTACACTATATTTTCACCCTCAACCCTAAACACTCGTTACACAATTTCTCTATTGGGTTGAGTTTTAGGTTGTTTAAATCTATGAAAACACTCCATGAATGAAACGACAATATAAAAAATATACGGTGGAAACACAAAGTCACTCGTAATAGAAACACCTTTTTGGGCTATGGAAACACTTGTTTTTGGTTAAGGAAACACATGCTCACCATTTGGGTTTTTTTATTAGCAAATGATGATTATTAATATATAAAAAGAGAAAATGAAAGCTCTAAAGAAAATATATAGTAAATAAAAGGTAAAAACAACACACTGAGAGATGTCAAAGAATGATTATGATGAATGAGATTTGAGTTGGTTAGAATTGACAAGATAACTAAATCATCATTTGACGTGAAATGATCAAAATAAAATATAATAAGTCAGGGTAATCTCGGCACAACAAAATGTTCACACACTTAGCATTCTAAGGGGTGGTTTGTGCAAAAATGCACCTCTATAGAATAGAATAGTTTTGGTGTGTGAATGAAATTAATGTGTATGAAATGGCAGGCCAGTGCTGGATCAGAATTTATACTATCTGGGTATGAAATATACTTCAGCAACATTTGCATCAGCCGTTGTCAATATCCTTCCCGCCATCACCTTCATCATGGCCATTACTTTCAGGCAGGTTCCTTTTTATTCACTTTTAATTCAATTAGTGCTCTCTTCGTGTACCCATTTTAAGGAAAAATTTGATGCAGATTAGAGAAGGTAAATATGAGGAAGGTACATAGTGTGGCTAAGGTGGTCGGAACAGCAATCACGGTGTCGGGAGCGATGGTGATGACTCTGTACAAAGGACCCATCATCAATTTCATCCACACCAGAGGAGGATCCAACGGCGGACACAGCTCCGCCGACTCGACCGATCAGCATTGGGTCTCCGGCACCATCATGCTCATTGCCAGTTGCTGTGGTTGGGCCAGTTTCTTCATCGTCCAAGTAATGATTAGGTTACATCAATATTTATTTAATTCATTTTGTTTATATACATGTGTTAATTTGTGTTATTTTGATGTTGATTAATTAGTCGTTCACGTTGAAAGAATACCCGGCGGAGCTGTCGTTGACGGGGTGGATATGTCTGATGGGCATGGTGGAAGGCTCGATCGTGACGCTTGTCATGGAACGTAAGCTTAGCGTCTGGGTTATTGGATGGGACTCCAGGCTTCTTGCTGCCACTTATTCGGTGAGTACTAATGATTGTTGTGATGATATGTGTAATTGAGATGATTGCAGTTAGTACACCCGTCAAAACTACTTTTATACATAAATACACTTAACTTTTTTTTTAACTTGACATATGGGTGACTTGTCAAGCTAGAATAAGGGATAATACAGTTTACTATACACCTAACTGTATCACGTTGACACTTTGGTACCCTAAATATATTTTCCACTTTTTAGTACATAATTATCAATTTCAGACAACCTAACCCAAAAATATCTAAACTACCCCGGTTGAAAAAATAAAAACGATTAAAAAAAATTGAAAGTGTGAAAGATCTGGTCGGAGGCGTGGTCTAGATCTGGTTTTCTAGTCTTCTTTTTTTAATAATTTTTTTAATCGTTTTTGTTTATTTTCAACCAGGGGTATTTTAGGGATAGATTGTCCAAAACTGATAGTTAGGGTAGTAAAAATGAAAAAACAATAGTTACGGTACCAAAATATCAAACTAGTAGTATAGTTAGGTGTAGTTGTTGTCGTTTTCTACTAAACAAATGTTAGATTTACGTAAGTGTAAAAGTGGTTTCGACATATATACCTATAATCCATTGGTATTCATAAAGAAATAAACTAACTAATACACATTCATGTAGGGTGTGGTGTGCTCTGGGATAGCATATTATGTGCAAGCAGTGGTGATCAGGGAAAGAGGGCCTGTGTTCGTGACGTCCTTCAGCCCGCTTTGCATGATCATCACTGCCGTTCTGGGTTTCATCGTCCTCTCCGAGCTCGTCCACCTTGGGAGCATAATAGGAGCGATCCTGATAGTGATGGGGCTCTACACTGTGGTCTGGGGCAAAAGCAAAGACCCATTGTTGTCGGAGTCTTCAAATTCCAAAGATAAAGTTCAGGAACTTCCCGTTACTTCCACCAATTAATTGCTGCTGAGAGTGATCATCATTGTTTAGTCCTTTATTTGCAATCTATGTTGCCCAACAATATATGCATATATATGTTGCTAATACATATATGTGGCTCTTCTCTTCTCTTCTCTTCTTTATTTTTTCTTTAACTAAGTATTAATTCACATAATATTAATCTAAGATTGTAAATTAAAAAATGATGTATTCTTGAAAGTAGGAAATTACTAGTGTCATTTGGATTCACAAGATTAACCAATCACCGTATTTTATTGAAATTCATAATCAGATTTCAATCTCATGAGGGAAGAATAATTGAAGAGAGAGATATATATGCATTGAGTACATTGGCTTTTATACAGACGAAAAACAAGTTGCCGTGGATAAGCATGTTTAAAATCATCATATAAGGTTGATGATATTCAGGGTTTGGGAGTGTTAGGTAGGGATCAAGTAAAGGGGTATAAGGCATGTCTCATTTTTCTTGACGATATCGAGTTTACATACAATCGCGATAGAATGTCATACCTCGGATATCGTAGATGGCTACGAGGGAATCACCCATATCGAGACAAAACTCGTGAATTCAACATGGGCGAGGGAAAACGACTACCCCCAAAGGTTCCTTCAGCAGAGGAAATCTTTAGACAAACACGACATCATGAATATTCTATTCATAGTTTGCATCCGTCGTGTGCGTCCAAGACACAATTAGACAAGATTGTGTTGGACTCAAGAAACTATTTTCTGGGAGTTACAGTATTGGAAGTCAATTGTTAGACATGCTTTTAATGTCACGCATATAGAGAGAAATGCGCGATAATATGATGGGCACCATACTCGAACTCAAGTGAAAGACCAAGGATGATGTGAATTCGTGTACAACTCTTGCAGATATGGATGTCACTTGACCGTCCTCGGAGTTCACGGTCTTACCAAATAATTAGGTTAAAGTGTTTGAACGATTAACTTCTGTACAATATCTGAGTGTTTATGCCGATTATCTGAAGAAAAAAAAAGTGAAGGTGGAGGACAAAAAAAATTATAGCGTGAGGATACATGGATGTCATGTGTTGCTTCAACGTATTCTCCCAATAATCATCTAACCATATGTTGGGTCACGCATGAAATATAGGCAGATACCCTAGTGGACTTCTGGAGATGGTTTAAGAGAATATGTGCTCGTGAATTGTCTAAACAAGAAATTTATCAGATATAAATTGACATCGATGTGATGTTGTGCAATTCAGAGACTATTTTTTCATTGTCATTCTTCACAATCATGTTCACCTTTGTCATCATCTACCCAAACATGTTTTAATAACTAGCTCAATTCATTACACTTAGACGTTTTCAGTTGAAATGTATGTATTCATATACAACATGTTTAATCATTATGACCTTTCACGTTGAAAAAAATAATAATTTGATAACTTCGAGCATATAACTTGACGAGTACAAGAAGAATGTATGAAACCGCCGTTACCCAGAGAGTTGTATAGCCTAACCTTATTTGATGCACGAATGTGTCACCTTCATAAACTTGTACCTTGACGACGACTCATCTACAAATGATGTTCATGTGAATGAGATTTCACAATGGAACATTTTGGTTTTTTTTTCTCGGTTGTCATTCCTCGTAATTCCGCGGGTCACAGAGTCCTCACATCGAACGAGTGAAGTTGGGCTCATTAGACATATGATGAAAATTGCAAAAAAGCACACGAGTACGTCGATGCACACCCTCAACGATTCAACCATATACGTTCATTCTTCCAATCATTCCAACAATGTGTTAGTGATTGGCTCATTCCTATAGTATTTCCATTTGTATTTAAAAGACATAGAAATGACATTAACTTCGAACAACTACGCAGATTGATAGAAATAACGTTAAATTGCATATCCTCTTGCGGAGGGCGATGCATACTCTCATGTTCTTTCAATGCACCGTGAACAAAGTGAAATACATATAGTGGTGTGATGCTAGAAGCTAATGGTTTCAATAGGGATGGCAGTATTCCCCATCCCCGACGGGGATCTCCGAATCCGAACGAAAACGGGGCGGGGAATCCCCAAATCCGGATGGGGACGGGGCGAGGACGGGGTGAGGTATCCCCGCCCCGATATATTAAAAAAATATATTTTAAAACTAAAAATAATATTTAAAAAAATATATTTGATGAAAAATAATATTTTTTTTATTGAAATAATATTTTATAATACATGTTTAATGAAAAAATAATATTTAAGTATATATTTTTATTAAAAAATAAATATGTTTTAACATTTTTGGGGTTGAAAACGGAAAACAGGGAATCCCCGAATCCGACGGGGAATCCTTGTCCCTGTTAGAAATGGGGAATCCCTGATCCGATTCTAACGGGGACGGAGATTGCTAAATCCGCCCCGTTGCCATCCCAAGGTTTCAGGTGTTATGGAAGGCTCTTACAAATTGTTACACTCGTGTACACTCAAGGAATGTCAGTTACAGTTTTCAAGCGTAGGTGCGAGACAATTATTAAAATCGACAGTGGGCTGGAGTCGTTTGATACATACACTAGCGTGCATTAACAAAATCCATTTGGGGTTGAAATTGTTAGATAGTGCCAAATGGGTAAGTTTGTAACTATGTCGCCGCACTGAGAAATGATCTGCGCTGCTGCGACCCATCTCGCTCTCCTCTCCAATTCCCAAACCTGCATAACCAAGATCTCACCCAAACACCTCCACTTCTCCACATACCCATCTCTCATTTCACTCCCTTCACTGCACATCTCCTTCTCAAAACCCTCAATCCGAGTCAACTCGTCCCAAACACGCGACCCCTCTCTCAACCAATTCCTTCAAGAAATCATCCCTCTCTTCGCATTCTCGCTGGTCCTTCTCTGCGTCCGCCTCTTCTCCAATCCCTTCCTGCCCGACTTCGATCTCCGGTGGCGCCATCTAATTGATTCTTCTGAAGAATATGAGGTCCAGACCAGCTCTTACCCTCCGCATCTGTGGCAAGCCATTGTCGCCTACGAAGACCGGCGCTTCTTTCGTCATTGCGGGATCGACCCTTTTGGTATTGCGCGTGCTGTGCTCTCTCTTTCGTCTAGAGGAGGCGGCAGCACCATAACCCAGCAGGTATCTTGCTTTTTCATGGTCGATGAATTATGGGTTTTGTTTATTTCCTGATTTTTAGTGGTGGGTTCTATGCTTTTTCATCATCAATAAATTATGGGTTTTGTTTATTTCCTCATTGTCAATGGTGGGTTCTCTTTATTTTTGTCTCGGTGTTTTTTATTTAGGAGAGTCCCCTTCATGATTGAGTTGTTTATTTGAGTTGACAATTAACTGATAGGAGCAATTACATCACAATAGAAACAAGAATCTTGATTTGTCAGGCTTGCACTGAGATTTTAAATAAATGGCACAATGGAGTTGAATATATGAATAGGATGCTTATGTTTGCACCACCAAACATGGTTATACACCTCACCGTTGACCAGGAGCAAAGCTTTAATTGGTGATCACATAACTGTTGATGTCATCACTGAACAATGGTTCAATTAGAGTTGAAGAAATCCTGAGCGGCCTAGCTCCACATTTCATTCAACTGAAACATTACTTAATCCTCCATTTTCTTCTTTCCTTCTAAAGCTCGCATGGAGTTCTTCGTGTTCTTTCTTACTGTTTTCTTGTTATATTCACTTTCGTACGGTCTTTTCTTTTCTGAGTTCATATACCCCGGTTTCTCTGCTAAAAACTCTCAATTGGTTGACAATAAAGGTTCGTTCTTGTTCTCTCGTAATGGAACATTCGGAGCTGCTATCTTCAGCCCTGGTGTTGAAGGAACCAATTTCTGTTTTTGTGTCATCCACGTGCCTTCTAACGCCATCATCTGGTCTGCTAACTGGGATGCTCCCATCTCAGACTCGGGTAGAATGAATCTCACAGTCGATGGAATTACCATTGTTGATCAAGATGGTAATCTCGTGTGGTCAACACCGCCATTAAGATCACCAGCACATGCATTATGGCTGACTGAGATGGGTAACCTTGTCTTGCTTGATCAGGTCAATGGTTCTCTTTGGGAAAGTTTCCATTACCCAACAGACACGGTAGTGATCGGACAGCACTTACCTGTTGGTGCATCCTTGTCTAGTGCTGGTGGTTACAAGTTAACTATTAGTGCATATGATGCAGAATTTCAGTGGCATGGATCCACGTATTGGGAACTGTCCATGGACTCCAAGGCTTATAGAAACTCAAACTATTTTGTTGAATATATGGAAATTAATAGAACAGGTCTCTATCTGCTTGGCCGTAATGGATCAATAGTCATAGTTCAGGTTGTCTTGTCTCCATCTGATTTTCGAATTGCAAAGTTGGATGCCTTTGGTCATTTTGCTATCAGTACCTTTTCTGGTGGTAGCTGGATTCAGGAATTGGTTGAGCCTGTTGATCGTTGCCTAGTTCCCTCTATATGTGGCAGATCGGGGCTGTGCAAGGATGGCACTGTGACTGGTGGTCCAAGTTGCTCATGTCCTACAGGCTTCCATGTGAGTGCACAAAATTCAAGTGGCTGTGTCCCAAGTAATGGTTCTTACTCTTTTCCATTTTCTTGTGACTCTTCCAGCAGCTATAATCAATTGAATATGTCAATGGTCTCATATTTGAGCCTTGGCACCGGTGTGAAATACTTTGCCAATACTTTCTCTAACCCCATGCAGTATAATGTAAACCTCTCAGAGTGTGAAGATATCTGCTCGATGAACTGTTCTTGCTTGGGAGTTTTCTATGAGAATTCATCTGGTTCTTGTTACATGCTTGAGGATGAGTTGGGGTCCTTCATGTCAAGCAGTGGTAACGAAAATGATCTGTCGGGTTACGTAAAGGTTGTAGTAGGATCTTCTCCCCCAAACTCTGATGTTAACAAAGATCTAAGCAATCGAAGACAAAAAGTTCCTATTGCTGCTATAGTGCTTTTACCTTTCACTGGGTTTTTCCTTTTAGTTGCTCTGAGTTTTCTCTTCTGGAGAAGATGGAGGATTTTGAAGACTAAAGACACAAAGTTGGTTCGTACAGACTCACCTGCTTCACGAGAGCTAGATGTCTTCTACATCCCAGGTTTACCTAAAAGGTTCGAGTACAAGGAGCTTGAGTCGGGGACTGAAAATTTTAAAACCCTGATTGGGTCAGGTGGGTTTGGTGCTGTGTACAAGGGTGAACTTTATGACAAAACGGTTGTGGCAGTAAAAAAGATAACCAATTCTGGGGTCCAAGGCAAAAAAGAGTTCTTTACTGAGATTGCAATTATTGGAAATATACACCATGTCAATTTGGTCAAATTGAAAGGGTTTTGTGCCCAAGGGAGTCAGCGCCTGCTGGTCTATGAGTACATGAATCATGGCTCATTAGATCGAACCTTATTTGGTTCTGGACCAGTATTGGAATGGCAAGAGAGACTTGATATAGTGCTTGGAACAGCTCGTGGACTTGCATACTTACATAGTGGGTGTGCACATAAGATCATCCATTGTGACATTAAACCAGAAAACATTCTCTTGCATGACCATTTCCAGGCAAAGATATCAGATTTTGGGCTGTCAAAGCTTTTAAACCCCGAGCAGTCCAGTCTATTCACAACAATGAGAGGAACGCGAGGATATCTTGCACCTGAGTGGCTTACTAGCTCTGCAATCTCTGAAAAAACAGATGTTTATAGTTTTGGAATGGTTTTGCTTGAAATTGTGAGTGGAAGGAAAAACTGCTCCTTTCAAAGCCATACCTTGGATCAGAACAGTAGTGGTGATGGTGGGCAATCATCACTATCGTCAGGGTCGGAACTTGTTTATTTTCCGCTATTTGCCTTGGAGAAGCATGAGCAAGGAAGGTACTTGGATCTTTCTGATCCAAGGCTAGAGGGGCGAGTAACAAGTGAAGAAGTTGAGAAGTTGGTACTTGTGGCTTTGACCTGTGTTCATGAAGAACCAGCACTCAGGCCTAACATGAAAACTGTTGTTGGCATGTTGGAAGGAGGGATCCCTTTGGGTCAACCGAGAATGGAGTCATTGAATTTCTTGCGTTTTTATGGCCATAGATTTACTGAAGCTTCCATGATTGAAGAGGAAAATGGCCAAAATGGTTCTATGCTGTATCGACAAATTGATTCTCATGCAAACACAAAAAGTGGTTATGTTGCTTCTATTTCTTACATAGCTTCAGAGCAGATCTCAGGCCCAAGATAGTGCTAGACAGTGGAAGGCCAATGTTTATCTTAGTTTATTGTCAATGCATATTATAGTTTGGCCTCTGTAATTAACTTTATTATGTTATCTCCAAGTTCAAAAACATGATTATTCATATCATTACATAGTTCGTGGTGTCAGTGTCTACATGCTTTGTGTGGTATGTTTAAGTGAGATTTTTCATCCTTTATGTGCAATTTAAATAGCAGTTGCAAATTTTTTTAGTGATTTTTCTCTTAGATATGTCAACAGTACATTTATCAAATGTGGTGGTGTTGAAAGGTTCAGATTTTGGCTTGTTAGTTGCTTATGTACATAGTCTCTCTTTTCCCCTTTCCATAACACAATTCCATGTGAGATTTTTCAGCACCCTCAATAGATAAAGTTGATTTTTCTTTCATTAGTTTTGATATGGTAGTTTTTCTAATCAGAATAGGTTATATTGTTTTCTTCTTATATGCTTGGAGATGATCACACAATTTACAATGGAAATGTTTGTACTGTTATCAATATCAGCTTAATAGCTCGAACTCGGTGGCTAAGTGATTTTAGCTGGATTATATGAGTAGGCTATTATTGTTATATCTCAACAATTGAAGTCCTTTTAAGGACCTAAAAATGGTATTGGAAGTCGATGGTTTGAGATATGTTGGTCATGTATTGTCTGAAAGAGTGCAAGACCAAGCATGGCAATCTGAAGAATGGAAAACTTTTCATTTCTCCTGTGCTTTTCACATTTGGCCAGGATGCAGGACTGTAGAGCCATGTTAGCGATCCAACTATTTTCTTGATCAGCGCTAGCAAACCAATTTGTCTCAAGTTTAAGTTGTTTTGCATATAATATCTGTGCTGGCTTAGTTTATAAATAAATACCCTGATTGGCACTATTTGAATTATTATCTTACAGTACATTGTCCCGTGATTTTTTGTTTTCTATTGCTTCTACTTAAAACCTGTATTGAATATTTCAAAATCAAACTGTCAAATACCTTTGTACTCCTTGATATGCATCTCTGTTTACCCGTGCTTGCAGTTTTGTATAATTCAAGAACCATTTGGTTTTATCAATTCTACTTTGATATATATTCCTTAATGTCTTAAATATTTCATGGCAGCTTGTCAAGAACACATTCTTAAGAAACGAGCGCTGGCTTTCAAGAAAATTTGTTGAGATCGTGTTGGCACTAGCAGTTGAGCGAGCAATGTCAAAATGGAGAATATTAAGTTCTTATATGTGCAAGGTCAAGTATCCTTCTATTTCCTATGTAAAACCTGTCTTAGTAACTTTGTCTTTAATCGTTATAAAATTGGCTCTATAAATTGCATTTTCTTTTCAGTTCGAAAGCATACAAGATTATCCAAAACAATGCTTAAGAGGATTCAACATGTACAACATCATCATGGTTTTAAAGCTCATTGATGATATATTGCTGTTATTTTTCAGTAAACTATGTAGAAATTTATAATGTGTTAATCACTCAATTTGGGTATTGATGTTTTTGAGACTGTAAGGCTGAATAAAGCATATAAATAAGCATGATGTTTTCCTAAAAATGATGTATACTATTGTAAGTACGAGCCACCCTTTTATGAGTCATGATATGATCAAGGTTCTAAAAAACGCTGGACATTAATCGGGCAGATAGGGACTCCTGGGACTAATCGGGGATTAATTAAATTTGAAACACTCTATTTTTTTAGTTTTTATTGAATTAGTTATTATATATACACAATTAAAATATGAATTATAATATATAAATATTTAGGATATAAAATTCTAATATTTGTTACATTTATGTCCTTCAAAAACAATAAAAGTACCAACAAAAGTATCTATTAGTATAAATTACTTTATATTTTAATTTTTTTAAAATAAATTTTGGAAAAATAAATAGCCTAAATCCGCCTAGCCGACTTAATTTGTCCAATTATGTGAAATTGGGTTGGTGTTCTAAAAGTCTCCGCTTAGGCGCCTGCCTAGGCCAATTTTTTGAACACTGGATATGATAGTCAATGATTGTACAGGACATAATTTAAGATTTACATTGATATTTTTTTATCAGCAAGATTTACATGGCTAATGCATGATAAATTTGTTAACTTTCAGCTGTAGGTTGTTTTCTACATTGTATTAAGATAAGTGAGGTCAAGGGTGTAATTGAGCCTGAAGGAGTCCAGAAATGTGAGGGCTCTGGTTGGAAAAATGTGATCTAATGCAGATTTGAACGAGCCTGAAAACTTAGACTCAGGTTTGACTAACAAAAACCAATCAACATTGAATTCAGCTCGGTTTGTTAATTTTATGTTATAAATATTTATTAAAATTTTGGACTAAACCATAAAATTATCCATGTGAAGTTCACAAATAATTTATTATTGATAATATGATTATTTTTTTGATCATCAATGAAGGGAATTTTCTAAACGAGGAAAAGGGGTCCCTAGAAGGAAGCCCTAAAACCAAACCAAATCCAAAATGAAATACAACCAAAATCCAATATACCTCTCCCTACGTTCTTTAGCTGAAGACTGTCTTTTATGGGTGCTCTTTAGGGAGAGGTATATCCATTCAATATCCCCAAACCAATTCGAGTTTCATTTTTCAACAAAATGGATACTTTTATTTTTGAATATTGTCCATTGAACGGTAGCAATTCGCTTAAGATTCTGATTCTAGAAGGTACAGTCATTATGGTGGAGAAATAAAAGAGGGAGGAAATAAGTTTGTACTTTTGCAGATATGTTAATATATAACAAGCTTAGATGTTTTCTGGAATGTCAAAGTAATGTTGACCTTGGACACTGAAATTGGAATTGGTTATGCTGGGAAAGGGATGGGAATATTATTAATTCAGTAAGTCTGCAATGGAACATGGTTAGTCCTCTCGTAAATGCTAATAGTTTTATTTACTTACATGATCAACTTGTAGACAATTGTTGTGGGATTATTGTATGTGGGCAGAAACCTTGGCATAGTTATGTAGGCCCATGAAGGTCTCTCTGGGAATGATTTCACTAACTCTACTCCTATGGAATAATGGATCTGATAAGCTTGAAGTTCTTGATGTGGGAGCTGTACCATTGCGTTCTTATCCCTTCTCTTGCATTTATTGACAGATATACTGGGGACATGGTATTTATGGAATTGAATCAGCATCCTTTTTCTATTTCGGGAAGCATCCATCTCTTCTAAGTCTTGCGGAGTCGACAATGCTTGCCGGAATGATACCTGCACCAGAGCTTCGGTCACCATTAAGGGATTGCACCAGGTTTGTAAAAGCTGCTCTGTCGTGTTTTACTTCTCGCTTTGGTACTTCATTTAGCATATAATTGATAATTTAATTATAGAAAACAAGATATAGTAGTAAAAGGTTTTTACTTTGTCATAGAGGGAAGATATATCAATGTAGAGTATTGAAGAGGATGGTGGAAGTTGGAATACTTGATGCACAGTCTGCATGTTTGGTTGCAAAACAATCGCTTAATATACATGCCGATAGTGACGGGCCAGAATATGCAAATGAATTTCATGTGTCATCTCTCTCTACACAGGTGAGTGTCTCATCTCCATATTAATAAGCATTATGGCATTTTGCATGGGTTAATCGGCTTAATAAGCTTCATCTCGCATGATAACTATTTTTAGATATTTGGGAAAGAAGGGTTGGTATTGGATACTGTTTTACTGTGACAGCCTCATTATTTTGATTTTGTGAATACCCGAATGACATATAACTACAGCTTGTGCGAACATTACAATCAGCTTAGTCCTGAAATTGAAATAAATTGAATTCCAGATATCTAAACTCCCTTTTAACTTGTAGTTTGGTTCAGTACTTCAGTAATGATTCTGTTTTCTTATTGTAATACAATGATTTTATATGGAAGCCGGGTATAAGAATGAAGACCTAATTGGAGGAAGCTTATAAAAAATAGAACCTCGTTTTGTTTTTGTTTCAACATATGCAAAGATTAGTAATGTCGTGGTATTATAGCTGTTTACTGGAGAGTAGAAGTAGTTATGTGGTCGTATAATCTTATTGGATCATGTTTTAATTGAATTTCAATTCGAATAAGTTGAGGACAAAGTTGAATTACTTAATCTCAAAATGTTGCAATTTATTGCTCAGGGATTTGAGAGCTCTAGTATGAAGAATGTATGGAACTGGGAAAAGGAAAGCAAAATACGGCAAGTATTGGAGGATATGGATGATTGGGCCGCTAAACAACTTTCCTAACTTTTATTAATTGAAAATGTATCATCACATGTATTTGCCCAGCATTTTTAATGGTTAAGGAAATGACAAAACCCATTTTGGTGACTGGTTTGCTTGTTAATTGATGTGAAGTATCCTTATTTAGAATTTTTTGAAGAAATAAATTTTGCAAAAAGGGACCTATGAGTTGAATTAGAGTTTTGGAAGTCTAGAGCCTAAATTGTATTTGTTAGGCCATTTTTAGGACTAAATACATTCCACTGAATTTGGAGATTTAATATATTATTGTTGATAGAAATATTGTGAAGATAGTTGGACTTGGACAGGTCAGGCTAATCTCATTTTATTGGAGGAGTAATTATTAGCTATTACAAGACCTAAATCAATTGACTTTAACGTTATAGCAACCTTTAATTATTTTTACACCCCCACCCTCAAGAGTGTCACTATCCTACCAAAAGTCTCAATTACCCAAATCTTCTCCTCTTCGAGCTTTCTCATCAAAAGTCCTAAAGGTTTTCTCTAATGCAATGAGAAGGTGTGGGTCGTGGTGCTGATAATGAGTTACATATTGTCATAGAGGTTAGCGATTGTCACTACAAAATCATTAATCGACCCTCCTTAATGTTAGCAGCAGCACACATTTTGAGTGTTTTCCCATTGCTGATAAAGAAATTCATTTGGTGCAGAGGACATTGTGGCTCAAATTCAAATTCATTACAATGAAATAATATATGAAGCTTCCATGCAATTATGCTCTCAGCTTCTACACCTACTAAAAATCAATACCTCCAAACCAACTACACCTAAATTAAACCTCTATATGTCACTGGCTTTCTCAGAGCAATGGATCAGTAAATGCAATCTGATTTTACATTTTCAGCCCTTTGGTGACTGTTTATAAGCAGCCTCGGCGTGTGCTTCCTCCAACTTCACCAAGAGCTCCTTCATGAAAGATGTTTTTGTTCCATGGGTGATTCTCAGTATATCCGCTGCCTTAGTAAATGATTTCATAGCGTCCTCTGTGTTCCCTAACAACCTGTCACAATTCATGGAAACTCCACATTAAATACGATTATATATATCACTTGTAAGAAAAGAGTTTTATTTATAATAGATTCAGGGGAGAATGGTGTAATGAACTGAAAAGCTTTAAAAGTCGCAATGAACTGAAAAGTGTACAAAGTTGCATTGGTAAACTTACTTTTAAGTAACAGTATCACTATCTCCATCAAAAATTATGTTTGATAACTAAATTACCTTATGTAAAACTAATAATTCACAACAATGAACAATACAAATATATATAAAGGGCGTACCAATTCACATTGGTTACAAGAGATTTAAATAAACCTTTATAGAGGCATTTTAGTTGTTGAATACATTTTTCAGTGGAGTTAATAACAATGCAACTTACAAATTGCTAATAACAGTTGATTTTTTTCATTAAGATCAAATCCTATTTGAGACTACACTGGTTAAACTTGATGAACTCTTACCCAATAAAAAAACTGTTACTGTTCTTTCAACTTCTGATCATAAATACAAGTACGGTATAACTCATAAGAAACAATCATGAACTATAGGAAGTTTTGAAAAACTTAACCATGAGTATGAGTTTATAAAGAAGCAAACACTCTTTCCGATAGATACTAACCATTCAATCTTCCCACAGGTGTAATATTGCAGTCCAAGCAATGGATGGGATCCTGGATATGCTCCTGCACAATAGAACGTCAAGTTGAGGACATCCGCAACAATTATTATTTTCACCACTAGCCGCTTACACAGTTACACTTTAACCAAAATGATTCTGAATGCTATTCTTTCTAAGAAGTCTATTTCTATAAACAGAAGTGTAAATATGCAGCCAACAATACAAAAATGATCTCTGATGATGCAGCAACAGTGCACTTTGGTTGTAAATTTTTTTGCTTAACCATTGTATCAGAAAATCTGTGAAATGAAAATGAAAATGAAAACAATAGAGGAGGTCATAACAATGATAAAACGCAAGGAAAGACAACATACTTTCATAAACAGGAATGGTCATTCTGCAATATATCAGTGCCTCTCTCCAATCTTCCATCTCCATCAAAATCTGGAAAGATGAATTAAGATGTAAGCTTTAAATTCATCGAATAATCGCAGTTTCAGAGACACGTGTTGAGGGAACTGAGTCTTACCAAGTGTGAAATTCTAACACGACAAGAATCATAAAAGCATTATATATTGTAGCAAAATCTGAGTCTCCAACAAAGATAACTAAAGTTAATCATGCAAACTTACTGCAATTTTACTTGAAAAGGGAATATAGACTTACTTCCAACACATTATTAAGCAGTAACATCAAATTCACCATGGTGGATATATATACTTTGACCCTTATAGCAAAATTAAAGAGATTTTTCTTTGTAAGGTTGCTAATTTTACTGAACAACTTAACTATCTGTTTGCCCAATACTAAAATATAGTTTAAAAAATAAAACACCACTTAAGTACATCAATTCAACTTAAGCTACTCACTCAAGTTCTAGTTTAGTGCCTAAAGAAACTTGAACAATTAATGTTACCAACATTTAATTAACTGTTAGAGTAGTAGGTATATTTAGGAATGAATTTAGTCATTTTTCTATTACTAGTCTACTTCATTGTCCTAGTTTGTTTCCTTTTTATGTAGGACTGTTCCGTGGGTAAATTATAAAGGGATCACCCATTGTATTTTTAATATTCAGTCATCAATCTAATATATTCTAGACTTATTGACGACTGAATACCCAAATTTACACAGGGAACAGTCCTACATAAAAAAAGAGATGAACAAGGACAAGAAAACAGACTAGTAATAAGAAACAACTAAATTCATCCCTAATTATATTTAACTTCTCTAACAATGAGTGTTTTCCATATTATTCAATTGACTGCATATACAGAAGACAACTCAAAAAGTTACCTTTAGAAGCTTGTCCCGAATTTGCATTAAACTGATTGAGTAAGGATGGTACAATTTCATTTGTAGTGCTTCAATCATCTTGTACATTGAAAGAGCTTCCTGATAATCTATAATCAGTCAAGAAAATATGAGTAACATGGTTTTGCACCCATGAACAATCATTTTGTACTTTTAACACTAGTTAGGATTTTGTTTGATTTAAACCCTTGATTTGTCTCTTTTTGTTTATCCACCAGTGTAACCAAAATGACTATTTTGTTCCTCACTTCAATTCTTTTTGTAATTTTTTAAAGTCAGGATGAATATAAAAATGATATTTACTAATTTGGTCCATAGAGCTCCGTGTTTTTAAAAATCTAAATTTCCGATCATTTTCCCTCCAAAAATACATTAAGTAAAAAAAACACTCAATACAGATAATGGATCTTAAACTTGTGCATTTATCTTTATTTTTCCCTTCTAATTCAAATGGCATGCATATGAAAATTTGAAGTCATTTTATTACACTAGGGGGTATTACCATAATGAATTTACAGTTAAGGATAAACCAAAACAAATTGACAATGTAGGGGCTAAAATCATTGTCAATCTTAATTAGGGACTAAATCTTCAAACATTGACAGTACAGGGTGACAAAAACATATTGCCTGAGAAAATACATGTATATGCATGTGTGTAGACAGAGTCTAACATGACTAGAGCTAATAAAGAACAAAGAAGAGACAATAAAAACATATGCAAACTAAACAGAAATGAAGATGGATATTTTAGGAAATTACATTTAATAGAAACCATATTATAGATATGTCACAGGTGTACTATTTGCAAGCATAAGCAGTTAAGGATACGACCAGAAGTAATGGATGGAAGAGACTTTGAGACCAACTTTAATTCACTTGCAATGTTTTTTATCTCTTCCTTGTCCCTAACAAATCCACACTGCTGGCATGTAAATCCCTTGTCATCTGTGTGTATCCAAACAGAAAGGTATGAAAATAACTGCCAGAGCCATCTAACCATTCAATAATATTTGTAATATACCAGAATCACGTAGCAGAAAACCATTGCACCCAGCATCTTTACACCTGTAACCTTCTAAAATTGCACTCTCTTGGATATCATCACATTGACCCTTCAATACACAGAAATCAATCAGAAGTCATAGATGTGGGATCTCAAGTTCTTTACGTAAAATGCTAAAAAAATTAGCTTTCAGAAATTTATAGTAGCAAGTACCACTTTAATGCAACGGGGACATGCGCAAGTGAAAAAGTATTGTTCTCTGAGAGCCTTTTGCCGAGTCATTGTACTTCCAGAAGTTTCTATGTAGCTTATTGATACCTTTATCAAATATAAGCAAATGTATTATATTAGACTTGATGTGGTGATAGAAAAAGAAATAATAGCCCTTTTGTCCTAAAACAAGTGTTCTATTTGACTATCTGCAAAAATAAAAGGTTTGATTTCTAATGCTGGACTTTCCACCCTTCCACATTCTTTCCTGTCTCAATTACTTAAGTTCAACCAACTTATAGCGGGATACTGTTGGTAAGGGATCAGGCTCAAGTGGGCTTGGTTGTGAAGCTTTATCATTATCAAAGCTCTATTGAGTGGGAAAAGGCATGATTCATCAAAATCAAAAGCATAATTGTTATTAGAACAGTTAATTAATATTAGGGTTTACTTTATTACCTATTGGTATTAGGTTTACTTATTTAGTTTGTTTCCTATCATTTCTTATATAAGGGAACATTCTATTGTAATTCAATATCAATAATGTTCTATATTATATACTTCTAGGGTTAGGTTCGATCTAGTCGTGTGTGGCTTTGTCTACTCATTGCTTATGGTTTAGCGGGTGGGCAATGCATTATTGTTCTGTTTTTCTTCATTTCTCCACAGAAAATAAATATTGTTCACCTGCCATTGTTCATGACACTGTTCATCGGAGATCATTGGTTTTGTCATATGTGTTTTAATTTGGTGTCAAGATGTTGTTTTGCACCGTCTTAAATTGCTTGAAGTTGTTTCACACCGACGTAGTTGCATCATGTGTTATAAGGATAAGTGTTTTTCTAGAGAAGCTTATCTATATGTTTTTTTTTGCTCAGCGAAAGAAGAAGAATTTTATTGACGAAACCAACTAAGGCTTCCAAGGAGGAAACAAAAGCCAGCAGAATACATCAACAAAAAGAAGCTAGAAAAAAAGAAGAAAATACAGATTAGAAATTGGAAGTGCTATAGAAGAAGGTGAAAGCAGCAGAGGATGGCTCAAATTGCCCTGTTACGCTTATTACCCTTTCACTCAAGGATAAATTCTATAACTTCTTAATTGATGCTAATCTCGGACTGGTTTCTCTTTATTTTCTTTCTTATCTTTACTACAAAAACAACAGATTTCGGAAAAAGGTAGTACCTCGGCACCCTTGGGTATATACTGCACAGCACGAACAACAGCTGCGCTTCCCTCAAACACTAAAACAGAATTGGGGATGCAGCTAAAATACAAGAACCATTTTAGCAGACCTAGAAATGAGATAATGCATGGCAAACTCGTGAATCAACAAAAGCAATTACCTGTGGTTAATAATGGAAATGACAGGAAATAGTCCTGTTCCCAGCGGTCTCAATTCACTGTCACAAATGGCATGTGCATTGCATGCAAGCTGCATTCGATAAAGAAAAGTTTGATTTCAATTGGATCAATCAGAACTTCAGATGATTAATTGCCCAAATAATTTTTTTGTACGATTTGGACAAACTATTTCTTCCATGTCCATTCACAACACAGTTTGGCTTCCATAAATCATAAAAGTGAAAAATACAAGATAGTCTATCATTGTATGTATATATATTGCCTACTTGGAGTTGTATGTGAATTGTGGATGAACCACCTAGTTTTGGATATCTGGGATGATCAACTCTAGCAGTGTAGACAACCCTTTGGTAGTATGCATCACTGCTCTTAAGACAACCCCTAGGTTTTTGACTCAGTATACTAACTTTTGGTTTTGTTATTCAATTAACACCTGTAGTTCGCCATAAAAGACAGAATTATTATACGAGCAGACTATCGAGGATTCTCGTTTAAGTAACTTGAACGCAGTCCTAGACTACTGGAGGAGGCTCATTTATAAAATTTGAGGTGACCATAGCAAGAAACATGTCTAAAACACTTTGCCTAAAATTTATTCAACCAATAACCTTGGAGAAGTTTTCTGCAGTCTCTTTTATGTTCATCTCTGGCCACTGAAGTATCAAGTTGACAAGGTTAGCCATCTGAGCATAAAGTACCAGCTGTTTTTCATCAATATCAGACATGTCTGCATAAATATGAAGGTTAAGGAAAAGAGTTCCATAAATTCAGGAAACAGATAGATCATCCATACGGAACACAGGCACTTCAATAGGGAAGGATACGCGCCACAAGAGCATCCACTAAACCATAATTGTCTGTAACAGTAGTAGGGATGGCCTGGCAGTTAAACATAATTAAGTATGAGAGCTTGAAGCGGTGCTAAATTTGTCATCTGTAATGACATAATAAATTTTTACAAAGCCAACAAAACAAAAGTGAATTACGCATTTGTACTATACAAGCCATTTTGGCCAATCTATGAACAGAAATTCTTGCAGAAGTAACAGAAGACTTTCACTTTTTTCCAATTTATGTGGCAGCTTCTGATGTAATAATATTCCCAAATTACATCTGCTCAGATACTAGTTGGACTCGTTATTCCAATGCAAACTATTTACATCTTCAAATTTCTAGTATCTTTTTTCTACATTATCTTGTATGTTATCATGCATGAGACTGTATGAGCTCAGAAAATGCTGTCAATACACAGGAGTTCATGACTACAGAGGTCACTATCATCTACAGAGCTATTATACGAATGGAATTGAGGAGGCTCTGAAAAAGACATTTGATGCTAGCAACTCATTATTTTGCTGCATATAGAATTAAATTTACTGCTTCAAATTCGACAGCGATATATACTGTATAAACGAGATTGCAAATGGTTTAACAAATAGATGCTAATCAGTATCATGGATGGAAAATATACCATGTCACAAAAGCAGACTAGAGATGGAACAGTAGTAAGGAAATCAAACATACAAGTCCTTTCACACCCAAGCAATTGCTCCACTAACCATGCACTTAACGAGAAAGAATTGTTTTGCACGTGATAAGAAAGAATTGCCATGCTTTCTAGAGAAACATAACAAAGGATCATAGTCCATATGATGAATGATAGCACATATTAATAAATTCTCTATGAGGGAACTTATGGCCTAGAGACAGTACCAAACCTCTGTCGCGACAAAGCATTAGTGGGTCATGATTACCATATAATAGGCCCTGGCTAAAATAACAAAGAAATTGAAAAGAAAACACCGTGGATAAATAGTCAAAAGAGTAGCTGGAAACCTGGATAAGATAATATACCTTCTCACTTTGCAGTTTTCTTCGGATGCAAAGTTTCACCATCAGACGTATAGAGGGTGTAATCAATTTCCTTCTATCCTTATCAAGCTTTGAGAGAGTTTGGCATTCAAGTCGATGCAACTTCCAGTCCATTTTCTAATAATTACAAAGCATGTGGCCAGTAAATACATATTTACTCAATTAGTTTGGTAAATGACAACCTGTATATCATGTTCGCTAAGAGGTTGAATCAGTCAAGTGGCAGCGAGCCTTTTCAGTTTCTTAAATTCCTTCTACTTATCTTGGTCTTTTGAAGGGAAAAATAACATTTTTCATTCTCGTGCATAGCATGTAAGTGTTAATGATATCATCAAGCCTCAAGGATGCTCATTTTATTTTAGTTTGCAATGGAGATGTACTTAAATTCAGAAATTACAGTAGATAACATATTTGGTATGCAGATTTTCATGAAAAATTGAAAATTGACGATTACAATATCCAAATCAGAAATTACAGTAGATAAGATGTTTGTGTACATATACTATTGAGTGATAGATGGCCATATCTACATGGTAGCAAACAGAACAAATACAATATCCAAATCAGTAGCTCTAAGAGATGGCAAGTCAAATATAATCATTATTTCACCGAACATGAAAATCCACATTGCCTAACTATTACACACCTGACATACGCTACCACAGTACCACACCACCTGACAAGATGAGCATTTCTTAAGGTCACTCAATTTGAAGCACCTATCACATCTTGATGCCGAGGAGTTATTCGGTACAAAGACATAAGGCTCCTGGTTTATAATTACTTCACCTGCAACATACAAAAAACAAGTTACAGAAGAGGCTGAAAACATTACGTGGATAGTGAAGAAGTACCCACTAATCTAGTCCCCGGATCGTTCGAAGCAAAAACATAGCCAATCTAATTAAGCATTTCCCAAACAAGTATCAAATTATTGCATATAATTCCAAATTGAAATCAACCATACCCTGAAATTTGCAGAGTATTAGAACAATGGGAAAATGATAATTAAATCATATAAGTATTGACTTTTGACACTTAACTAACAGTCAGTGTAGCTTCCCTAGAACAATAAATGAACAGTAACACAGATGATTCATTGTCCCTAAAAAATTTTCCTTGTAAGGATATGAAATGTGAGCCCAAAGCTTGAAGTCGAGAAAAATACTTTAAAATTAGGAACTTCCATGGGTGTTTGAGAGTACCAGAAAGACCTGCTTCATATTTTCCCGAGAAACAAACAGGGTGTGGAGACATCAATCGAAACAACGACACATGATATTTGTATTGAGAGAAAGACCTGGATAGAAATTTCTGGTGGTGAAGAGACAACGGCCCTTTCCTGGAAGAGTGGAGATGGTGAGAGCACGATCTTGAAGAGCAGTCTGCAAATCCTCCATTGGAGCGAGCTTTGGGAAAATTCGAGTGTGTTCTCCTCCTGATTTCGTCGAATCAGTGGCAAAACTGTAATTACAACCACTGCTCTACTGTGTTTGAGGGAGCGGGAAGTCCGGGGAGAGGGCTGTCCATTTTTACCCGACACTCACTCACCGGACGAACAAATCCAACTGACTCAAGATCTGACAAAACCGTGTGAAAAATGAATTGGATCGACTTAACTCGACAGATGTTGAGTCGAGTCTCGGATGACATCTACGAAACTACCGAGTCACCTGACACCCAATTAGCAAAAATGGGTCAACCCTTTTATCACTATTAGAGTTTAATTAAGAGTTCCAATTACAATTTTAATTTGTGACTGAGGGTTTCGAATTTGAATTGATTTCAATTTTGAGTTAAAAATTTTAAATTTGGGGGTTTAGGGTTTGGATGTCGGATTAACTATGATTTCAATTGTAATGGGCTAAATGTTTTGGGCCCATCGAGTGAGTTGAGTTGTACCCGACTCACCCGACTCCCGATTACACCCAATCCCAACCACCCGACACCTCTCCCGAGTCGAGTCTTAGGTCTAGTTTTCTAGACCCGAGATTTGTCAGGTGAACCCAAACTCAGTCGAGTCTACCTAATCCGACCCGATGAACACCCTAATGACAGGTGTTTTGCTCAGAGGAGGATCCAACGTCCCACAATTCACGTTCTAAAGATGAAACTGCTGAATTTTGGTTGATTCGACCGTGACACGTGTATGTCGATGATTGACAAGCAGACGTTCCGGTCCAGGTCATTAAAATTAGCGAAAATCGGAAGTTGCAAAAAATCTGTATACATCGCATAAGTGCCGTGATAGCCCTCTTTTTCACGAAACATTCTAGCGAGAACCACGTGATATGTGAGAATTATGAAAACGAAAGTAGAAGTGTTATGTAATAATGTGGCCGAGTTTCATACTATAACCTAAAAGTGAACTCTGTGGGGGGAGTGGTGGTAACGAATGAGCCGTGAGATTGAAAATTATTTTTTTTTCTCGGCGGTTGCGCCATATGTCCTTTCTGATTCCCGTGATTCTCGTGAGACGGAGATGTTCTCATCAAATTTCTCCTATTTTCCTTTAATATCTAACATAACGAGTGAGATAACTCACCTCAATCTGCTAACCCGTCCCAATCCATCTGCCATTAGATTCAACCCGGTGCGCCCTGGACGAGCAACAAAATGAATTTTTTTTAAATCGGGCCTATTTGGGTTGATTGTCGGGTTAGAAAGGTTGAACCAACCCACCTAAACCAAGCTCAGCCCATATTGATGATTAACTTAATCTCATGCGTCTAATTTCTAACACCAGTCTCTCATTTTCTCAACCAAACACAATTTTTCATAGTTTACACGCCATAGGTTGTGATTGTGATTGAATCGATCTGTAATTCAAATTTAATTACTCCCAAATCCTAATTCTTCCCATGTTTTCTCTTCCAAACACTCCTTATTCCAAGAAAATCATCCATGTTTTTCATGTCTATACAGTCTTCCATTCAATTTCGAAGAAAAAATCAATTACTTTTCTAAATAAATAAACAATTAGCTTTAACTTTCTCTTTCCGTGGTTAATTATTTGATGTAATGATGACACCCAATTCAAAAACTTGCAATCAATTAGGCCCTTTCGTAATTAACTTAATTAATCCCAAAGGTGTTAAGCTATAATTAAAGTAAGTTCTCACACGTGTGGAACCAATGATGTTGAGCACCAAAACCAATCCCACCATCATTTCCTCCATCACTCCCGCTTTATCATTTCCTTTATTTCCTTTTCCAACCCTTCCTCTCTTATTATATCACACAAAATACCCATTTTTCCAAAAGAATTTTGATGTGGAGACCATATCCCACTCCACCATGTCTTTGATATATAAATAATTAATATTCTACCATATTTTGAGACGAATTTAAAGAAAGAGTATTTTCAATACGCGATCAGACGTAAACGAGACAAAGTAACAATTTTTAAATTCTAGACAAATAAGGGAGACGAGGACAGAACTAAAACGAATAAATTTAAGGACAACCTCATATGACTACACTCAAAAATTAGTTGTTTCTCATATAGTTATTCTTTAATTTTTTTCCAGCGCCTCCACTAAAATTACAATTTTCTCACCTAACTCATTTCCTTGGACTTCTATTAGAACCAGTTAAAAATTAATGCAAAAAACCCCTGAATGTATCTTCAATTTTCAAAATGTGATATTCAGCTAATTATATTTATGAGTATAGACGTATTCCAAGGTTTTTCCATAAATTTATCATGAACCCGTCTCATTTTCACCTTACTGTTATCTTGTAATAAACTTATTATTATGAATATGTGGGTTGATGATGAATGTCAATGAGTCCACATTACATTACAACACAAAAGGCTTCTTTCCAATAGGAAAGAGGCAGAGGTGGTGGGGCAGGCGCTCGTGCACTGTTGGGAGCCTAGGCCCATAAAGCCCATTAACACATCATAAAGTAGTAGTGAATTAGTTACGTAATCACTATCTCTCTACTGATTGGGGTCATATAAACTCATCACCAAATTAATTATATGCTTAACAACTTGTTTCTTTACTCACCCACGTACTAATTTAGCTACTAATCACGTTACCCTCAAGTTAGATTTTTGTGAAAATCATGCTTCTATCATAATAAATCTATTTTCTTAAGATTCTTGTATCTGAATAATGGCTCAAATTCATTTTCTTTTGTACCGCAAAGGATCTAACGCTCCATCATCCTATCATAAGGAAGTGCTTATTGGTACTTTATGCCTAACCTAAACTAAAGCAAGAACTTCAGAAACAAAGTAACTTATATGCTTTCAATTTATAATTCATTTCTACTTTTGAAGCTGCATGTAATTAATAGATTTTGTGTGGGAATATCCGTAAACTATTATTATTATTATTATTATTATTATTATTATTATTATTATTATTATTATTATTATTATTATTATTATTATTATTATGTGTAAAGGTCATGTAATTATCTACGGTAAAAGTGAAAATATGAGTAAAAATAAAGCTACATATCAGAAACAAATTTTAAGGTGATTTTCTTTTCCAATTTGTTGCACAAAAGTGGGAAACAAACTGTTATTAATCACAACTTATTATTACAAATACACATATTCAATTTAGGTCCCCATATTGGCAACTCAATCATTACACAAAAATAAATAAATAAAGAAAAAAGGTCCATTAACATTGTGTATATATAGAGAGTCCCATAAGCATTAATAGGCTAAGAAACAAGAAAATGGCCTCAGAGAAGGTAGAGACGGTGGTCGCCGGGAGCTATGTCGAAATGGAGAGGGAAGGCGAAGAAGAAGGCGTAAAGACCAAAATGTCCCGATTCTTCTGGCATGGAGGATCCGCCTACGATGCCTGGTTCAGCTGCGCATCAAACCAGGCATGTATAAGAATATTACATCATTTTTCCTAACTCCCCTTTAAGAACTCACTCAACCCAAATAACATGCTGAACATCGAACCCTGGCCTGAAGCCAGTAATATATAACAGTACTGTTAGTTAATTGTTATCTGTGTATTATAGGTAGCACAAGTGTTGCTGACACTGCCATACTCGTTCTCGCAACTGGGGATGGCATCAGGAATTGTGTTCCAGCTTTTCTATGGCCTCCTGGGGAGCTGGACGGCCTACCTCATCAGCGTCCTCTACGTCGAGTATCGAACTCGAAAAGAGAGAGAGAAAGTTGATTTCAGGAACCATGTTATTCAGTGGTTTGAGGTATTGGATGGCTTGCTTGGAAAGCACTGGAGGAACTTGGGTCTCCTCTTCAACTGCACTTTTCTTCTCTTCGGCTCTGTTATTCAGTTGATCGCTTGTGCCAGGTAAAAGCTCAAACAGTTTGAGAGTTTTTTATGTTATGTTATTTTATTTCATAATTTATAATTGCTTTTATACGACAAATAACTGCCGTTTCTTTTCTTGGATTGCAATACTTAATTATGATTGTTTTACACTTTGTTAACTAAACTTTTTATTTACTCTAACTTATATTTTGCAATGTTGTAAAAATTTTCTACTTGTCCGACTAGTCTTTGATTAATTCCCCGACTAGCTAGTCCCTGATTACTCATCTATAATTTATAATTAATCCCTCGACTAATTCATGATTAGTCCCTTAAAGATTCTCTCCAACCGACTAACGTCTACTGTTTTTACAACACTTGGGACATTTTACTTACTACACTTAACAATGCTATTTTGAGATAATATTTAACATTAAAATATCCTAAAATACTAATTAGGGCACTAAAAAAGCAAAAAATAAATTTGAGATAGAAAAGTGTAAAACAATCATAATCAGATGTACTATTTTCCTAACCAATGCTTGCTTGACCAATTGGTTAAACACTTGAACTTAGGTCAAATGACATGAATTTGAGTCACACTGCGATATTTCGTCTTTATTTCCAACTTTTATTGGAATTATGTTTCATAAATTTGGTGTTGTCTTGCTTCATCATAGATATACTATTTTCTCTTAAAATTAATTTAATATTTTCTTTTAGAAACTAAAAGTGATAATAATGGTGAATGACAAACATTTTTCTAGCTAATGTAATGTTGTGGTTGGTGTATATTGAATGTGCAGTAACATCTATTACATAAACGACAATTTGGACAAGAGGACTTGGACATACATATTTGGAGCTTGCTGCGCCACAACTGTGTTCATTCCTTCTTTCCACAATTACAGAATCTGGTCTTTCCTGGGCCTTGTGATGACCACCTACACTGCTTGGTACATGACCATTGCTGCTCTTGTCCACGGCCAGGTTCAGGGCGTCACTCACTCTGCTCCTTCCTCTTTGGTCCTCTACTTCACCGGCGCCACCAACATCCTCTACACCTTTGGTGGTCATGCTGTCACTGTGTCAGTACTCACCACTCTGCTTTTCTTTTCACAATAATATAAAATTACAAGTGGTATTGCAAACATCAGTTTAAACTTTTAGTTGAGTTGACCATTTAATATTTAGAGAAGTAAAGGTGGGCACGGTTTCAGACTGGAATCGAACTGAATATCTCGGTTCTTAATATATGGGAACTAAACCCAGAACTACCATGTGAGAAACCGTTCGGTTTTGAGCATGGTTCATTTTCGGTCCTATCCGTTTAGAACCAATTAGTTTTCGATCTTGCATTCATGCTCGATTTATGAGTCCAATTAGGCAAAATTAAGCTCGATTTATAGGCAAAAACTTTAAATTTTCAATTAGAAAAAATACTAACAAAAACCGAATGCTAATATTTAAATACTGCAACCCAATCGAAATATAAATTTTGCAAAATGAGCAACACGTATCATGATGAATCAGTTTGATTCTAGACCGGTTAACTGACGATTTTACACGGCAAGAACTAGACCCGAATCGAAGTTAAACGATTCTCTAAATTCGTAACTGAATATGACCCACTACCCGCGGTTCTAAGTTTTTCAATTTCAATTCAGCTCGGTTATCATCAGTTTGGGACCAATGTTGGGTCTAAATATCAGAGACACTATACTCTTTGATTTTGCACCGTAGGAACCAGACCCCAAACCGAAATTAAACAATTCTCTAAATTCAAAACCGAATCCGACCCACTTCTGAGAGTTCTCGATTTTTTCATTTCGACTCGTCTCGTATCTAGATTCATGATCGATTTTGGGGCTAAAGTGTCCACCCTTACCAGAGATAATATACTCTCTTTATATTAAGTCGGTCTCAAACTTGTTGATTTTGGGTGTAAAGTAATTAACATTCTTGATTTTTGACATTTACATACAGGGAGATAATGCATGCCATGTGGAAGCCCCAGAAGTTCAAGCTCATCTACCTGATCGCAACCATCTACGTCCTGACCCTGACCCTGCCGTCCGCCTCGGCCGTGTACTGGGCCTTCGGCGACGAGCTCCTGACCCACTCCAACGCCATCTCCCTCCTCCCCCGGACCGCCTTCCGTGACACCGCCGTCGTCCTCATGCTCATCCACCAGTTCATCACCTTCGGCTTCGCCTGCACCCCCCTCTACTTCGTCTGGGAGAAGCTGGTCGGCGTCCACGAGACCAAGAGCCTCCTCAGGCGGGCCGTGGCCAGGCTCCCCGTCGTCGTCCCCATCTGGTTCCTCGCCATCATCTTCCCCTTCTTCGGGCCCATCAACTCCACCGTCGGCTCCCTCCTCGTCAGCTTCACCGTCTACATCATCCCCGCCGCGGCCCACATGGTCACCTTCGCCTCCCCCGCCGCCAGGGAGGCCGCCGTGGAGCGCCCGCCCGGGTTTCTGGGCGGGTGGGCGGGTCTGTACTCCGCCAACGTGTTCGTCGTCGTTTGGGTCTTCGTCGTCGGGTTCGGGTTCGGTGGGTGGGCGAGCATGATCAATTTCGTGCGACAGGTCGATACTTTTGGCCTCTTCACAAAGTGCTACCAATGCCCAAAACACAAGGCTTAGAGGCTTCTCTATGTTAACACAATTATTATTATATAATTAATCATTAATTTACCGTTATAGTTGAGAGTACTCCATCCAGGGATACAAATTACTAGTACTAAGTATGTAAGAGTGTGTGCAGGGAGTGATTGCATTTGTAACTTTTAAGTTTCTTTCCTTTATTGTGTTTTTGATGATGCTTTTGTTTCTCAAAAGAAAAGAGTATAAAGTGTTGGACTTGGGATGAGAACCCACTAGGAATGACAACATGTCGGGTGTGGATATGATCATATTTATACACACATTCGACAGGTAGTGGCTGAGTCCAAGAAGTTTTCAAATGGGCAAAATTTCGGACTAAAAATTTAATTTAATTAATAACACAAGAAATTAATTTTAATATTTAAATAATTACTAAATACATATAACACAAATCAATTCTAACATGATTATTTATTTTTGAGATAATTTCACATACTTCCTTTTAGTTATACACTCTTAAGTTACCAAAAGTTTCACATTTGAAAATTATGTTAACTTTTTCAGAATTGATGGAAGTAATAAAAAAAATGATTCTATCTCTTTCTTGGTTCTCTTACATCATTTTCACCATTTCCTTAAAATAGGACTTGTTCTTTTAAGGAGAAGGATTTTGACAATCATATTGCACCCTAGGATTTTCTTGAGATGGATGGGAGTTGATAATGGTCGTGATGAGAGTAGGTGTTTGTGGGGTTTTGATGTGGAAATGTGTTTGTAGGCCTCTCCTTGGTGAACTTGGGACTAATTATGGTGCATTTGGGAATCTTGTGGTGGATACGTACTCTTGATGTGAGCAATTATCTTGAAATCTATCCCGATTTGCTTGACCACCACCACCTTGACTTTCTTGTGGTGGCTTGCTCTTGAACAGCCCACCTATGACTTTGTTGATCCCTCTTTGGGGTTGAGCGGTAAAAATCAGGACTTTGATCACATTACCCTTTTTTTACCACATAGTGCACCTTTTACACATTTGAGCCCTCATGCCTATGATACTCATAATAATCATTCTCTTATTCTCTTTGAGGAGGATTAAGCAGTCGGCAAGGTGTGAAAGTGTACTTGGCGTAATGATTTAAGAAGGTCCTAATCAGAGGTTAGGAGTTCAAGCCGATTTTCTTTGTTATCTCTCTTTATTTGGATGGTCATTGTGGCGGGCTTCAAAAGAAGCGAAAAATCCTTTTATATAACCCAATATCTTTGCTCTAATGTCTACTTAAAATGAGAAACAGAAAATAGGATCAATAAATTAATGTGTTACTGAATTTTTAACATTCAAAACATATTAGTTATTTCACATGTGGACATGTCATTTCATCTTTAGCCTAAATTAGAAAAAAATCAAACTCGACGGGTAACCGATGCACCTGCCCCGATCGGAACCGGTGAAACCTAAAAATTTTTGAATTTGAATTTTTTTAAACGGGTGTGAGTCAACCCGCACCCAATCCGATTTCGACCCGCACCTGTACTATTTAACTTTTTTAAATAAATAAATATGTATATATATAATATAATAATATAATATTAAATTTGTTATATAAATAATTAAAATTTATAAAAATAATATGATATAAAAATTAATTTATATATTATATTTTTCGGGTCGAGTATCAGTTTCAAGGTAAAACTCGTACCGTCGGTTTTTTTTTGGACACATATTCATTAATAGGTCGCAACCATTCAATATTCATCTTGAGGTGGGTGCTTACGTAAACATATCGGTTACGTTCATCATTTTTGGCGTCGACCAAGTGAACCACTCAAATCAAAGATCTAGAGTGACCAAGAAGCTATAGCATCATGTGGCCGTGACTAATAAACAAGGCCACTGAAAGTGACCACCTGCTACAGGGAACATGTACAAGCTCTGATTTCATCATCATAGCCAGTAGGAGCAGCTGTAAAGCCAATCTCTCCCTTTGAAACCCAATTATTGAACTTGAGATAGTTATCTAGTCACCAAGTTGCTGTCTCGTGCACTTTTTCTGGGTTCCTTTTTTTTCACCCATGGTTTGGATTCTGGCCAAGTCTGTTTGGATTTCATTGTCCTTGACTGAGAAGACACATGAGTTTGAACAAATGGGTTTCAATTATTATTGCAAATGGAGAAGGTAAATTATTGATTTGTCTGTTGGATTTTCTATTATGCACGGAATTGGTTATGACGATACAATCAGTTTTTTTAGGGGTAAGTTCCGTATACAAGATTTAAGCTCGACTATGTTATAATGAAAGAAGACAACATTAAACTTATGATTTTTAAGAGTTCTAACTATCAAATTCTAGGAAGGTTGCAAAGTTTTTCTACATTCTCCTCATTGAGTGTTTTTGCGATACATTGGGTGGCATACCAGTAAACTGACCGGAACTGGAGATGCTGAAATCGGAAGAAACCGGTACAGCGTCGATTCAGAAATTCAAAAACCAAAAGAAATCTGTAAAACTGGGCTGCACATATCGGGTCGGACTCCACAACTAAAAGCTCAAGCTTATTAGTAGAGTTTGACCCTACCCTTTATATACACCTATTTTATTTCACTTCTTTTCAATGTGGGATTAAATTAAATTCTCCCTCTCATACTTCATGTACGCGTGGGGCTTATTTCTCTTTCACGCTCGTGTACGCATGAGCCTCTACTTTAACACTCCTCCTCACTGATAGCCTTGTCTACAAGTGGGTCATAGCAAGACTGGACTTCTGCATATGGGCCGAAGTCCACAGGGGGCGTAGGCACGGGGATCCCACAGACAGGCCCAAATCGACCTCTGATACCATGAAAGAAATGATTGTTTATCTCGACTTCTTAAATTTTCATTAGTCCAATAACGTGTACATATACTAGTTTACATAAGCAGTATAAAGAAACAAATCGGCAATAAAACTTATTTACATATATATGGAAACACAATATTTGCCAACAATCATTTCTTTCAAAATCAGTTCGACTCCAGTTTGATTTATACAAAACTGTAGTTAGTCGATTAAACTGGAGATGGTGTAATATACCATATGTGGGTTGATATCAGCCAATGATCTCCGCAAATCGACGTCCATGAGGCGTGCACGTGTAGCCGCCAACAAAACCGCTTTGATTTTAACTAGAAAACCAGTTCGATTTTGGTTGGTTTTAAGACCCAAATTTTATTCAAAATCGGTTAATTTTCGAGTTTGATATAATTTCGGTATGGTTTTGTTCATGAAATTGAAAACCAAATTAACCAGTCCGATTTTCAGTTTAGGCTTTCGATTTCGGTTAACCAGGTTTGAGCAACCCTAGTAACTCGGATGGCCTACAAAAGGTGGGCCCGAGATCTTATAATGACTCAACCTACATGGTTAAAGCGGCTTTTGCTACTGAAGAAGGCAAAATAAAATCACACAGCATGGGAGAGGGAAAAAGAATGGATAGAATTGATACCCACTACACAACACACACAACTGTTGTTGTGCTGAAAGATATATAGCCGTAACTCAAAAGCAATATATTCAGCTTTCTAAACCTAACTACAAAGCAGGAAACTGATGCACATCAACGTCTATTCCTCTTCATTTCACCATCCAAGAAGATGTCAAATTAATGAAAAAGCACTTACATGTGCTACTACTCCTTTCAATTTCACGTATATTGTGTGGGGATGAGAATCGCTTGTGACCATTGACTACTGACTCTTTTGTTTCTTCTTCTCGAAGTACATGATCAAAGAATCGTGTAGGATATATCAAATACGCAATCATACGAAAGAAGTTTTCTGGAAAATATAAAAAAATGTGTCATGTCACGTGACTACAATATACAATGTCGGCTAGTTTTGATGTTAAATGACATATGCCTAGTCTTCTGCTATGAACATAATGTGACATTCGGTCCAACATACCGATGATACAACAAGTTCAACACAGAAACATATTAATTGGTTTAGGAAAGCCTTATCGTACCAAGAATAGGAAATGGATAGATACATGAGAATATTTTACTATAATCCCTATCTCTCAAGATGATCTAGACATTTTATCCTAGAGAAAATCTCGTTTCTGTTAAATTTTTTGCTAATAGCTTTAGTCTCATAAACAATTTTTACTTTAGGCCTACCTCGGGGATCGATGAACTGGCCCCCATTCTTAGCATGACTAATTTAACAAAAAAAATGTCCATTTTCCACTCATTTTAACAATCAGTGCAACAGACGTAAAATGTTGAATTTGTAATAAAGTTTCAAAGCATATAGCAAAATGATACGCCCTAAACAATGTTCATTTACACTCATTTTAACAATCAGTGCAACAAAATTAAAATTTACTGAAACTATTAATCAAGTTTAAACGAATATACCAAAATGATACTTCCTCTGTAACTTAAAGAAAAGTGATACTTCATCTATAATTTGAAGAAGACACAGCCCAACTTACATAGTTACATTATCATTTGGTTTCCGAATCCTAGAATATCTTGGTGCGTGTCTCTGAATAGCAGCAAGACATGTACGTATCGGCACTGAACCCAAATGTACCATAAATGCATTTTTGTGCCGCTTCTTGTATACAAATTGAATCACATGGCAAGGCAAAATTCCCAACTACACCACACGAAACGATTCCGCAATTTTCTTCAAGTCCTTGTAGTGCCTTTTCCACTGAAGACCTGCCAATTATTAAGACAGAAAATTAGCTGGTTAATTCCGTATCCGTTAATATCATAGTATGACATGTACAACCTGAAGCGAGGAAAACAAAGAATCTGTACCATTTGCAGTGACATTAAACAAGTAGAGGCGATTGCCGGCCGCGGTTGCAGTGATGAGCACGTGCGGTGGCTCCAGCTCGAACTGGTAATACGTTCTTCCTGAATGCTCTGCCACTTCTGTGCTTAATACCTTCCCTTCCACATTTTCTCCAATCACTTCCGGTCCAAATGCACTGATCACTTTGTCTGGCGGTCCAATTAGTTCAAGCTTAGCATTGTCGCCAAGATCTGTCCTCAACATAGTAACACAGTAATTATTTCAAATTTCTAACTACGGAAAAGTTTATTGTTAATTGGGAACCATAAAAAACAAAATAGCTGGTCTATGTGAAACTCACTATCTGCAAATCTAAGAACCGGAGCAACGATGACAAACAAGCGTCCTTGCTTGGAGTTGGCGAATCTCAAGTCAATTTCGGTGCCACCAAGATCTGCAATTGATACAGGAACCTGTTGCAGAAATAAAAAAAGAAAAGCATTTTAGTTCTATATTATATTCATTTTTAATGGATCTATATAAAAGTTCGACTGTCTATGCAGAAGCTTAAGATTTGGAACCAAGTGAAAAGAATGTAATTAATGGATTAGGTAATAAATACCTCTTCCCAATCTTGAGGTATTGAAAAGGAGTAAGGGATGATAGGACTCCATCCCACACCATGCCCTCCGGACTTCTCATCTGGTCTGCGATATGTCCTCCAACCTGTCTGAGCATATTTTTCCTCGTAAAGGTGACCATTCAACCGCAAAAATTGAAACGATTGAAAAAAAAAACTACATAGCAAAGAGGATCCAATATATAGCCTCTGTTTATGTAACGATGGTTTTGGATACAAACATCTTGATTTCGTCCTAAAATGTGTCCCACTTTCCTAAAATGGATTTCCAAGATAAGAGTACCGTTTTCCTTTAGTTAATCAATTAGTAATCCATTACCAATATTATCTTGCCATAAGTTATTTCTAACAATTTGAGTAGTGAAGACATGGGAGCACACGAGCACAAAGAGTATAAACACTAAAAATCGAAATTTAATTATTACCAGTAGCCAAATCGAGACATTTACTTTGGAATGAATGGAGTATGATAACTTAAATTTTATCGGATGCAAGTTTAAAATAGTAATAGCATTTTGAATTTGCTCATTGAAAGTGCACCATTAGTTGTGGATTTGTAGTTATTCTCATTCGAGCAATGTTAATTGCTCATTTTAGCAGTTTGTTAAGGAATCTTCTAGATAATTCTCATTTCTTAATTCAAATTAAGGATATGCTGCAATTTGTAGTGAAGAATCTCAGGTGCCAATTGTCGGTCTTATAGCTACGATTCAAGTGCGGAATAAGCAAACATAACCGAAATAAACAATCAAAAGAACATCAAATTTACATATTTCACCGACAATGTGTCGAATGTGCTCACAGAATAAAGAAGAAAATTTCTTACTGAGAGAGATTGCTTATGGAATCACCACGTGATTCGGCTAGATGATATAACGTAGTATTTATATTACTACAAATCAACCCTAATCAGATTTAAGAAACATGAAACTTAATCTGACAAGAAGCCCAAAGTTTGGCCCATACACAGATTACCAAAACCAAAACCCAAAACACATCATATCAATTATCAAGAGCCGAGGGCCTCCTCGTGCCCCCCAAACCCTTCAGTCCGGATGGTTTACTCCTAGACCCTGACTCGCCGACTGGCAAATCAGCTTAATCTCAATGAATTCAGTATCAATTCAATGCATATCCAACGTCTACATTATGGATCCAATCAACATAAGATTTACATGCACACTAAAAGAGAATTAGATAATCTATATCTTAGTTTTAAGGTAGGCCAGAAGTATACTTATACACAAGTACAAACTACTAAATAGTGCCCACATCAATAACAATAGGACATCATTGAATTTTTTTTAATCTCTTGCCTAAGTAGTATCAAAATTGCAATGAGCATGACACTAACATCAGCAGAAATTAAGCGTCTCCGAACCATATTAAAGTCCAGCACTAAATTAGCTTAAAACTGATGGTATGAGGATGATTTTAGACCATACTTTTATAAACAGATAACTAAGTGTTTCAACCCATTAATCTAAACAATCAAGTTTTCAGTCATTTCTTCTCTTATCTAGTCCTAGCACACATCCTAAAAAAGCAAATTAAGCATCCCTCATAGATACAGATACTAAAAAGTAAAGTTAAAACCAAAATAAAAAAAAATTCAACTGTAAATAAAATCCCTATAAAACATGGGTAAATCCACAACACCCAGATTAAGTTATCTCCAAAAACCATGGCTAAATTTGCAGTTGCCACAAAAAGAAGAAGAAAAAAACCAACCTTGTTCATCAGGTTCAGAGAGACCTGGAATCCTGCCAGCAAGAAGGCCCTGCTTGACAACAGCCAAACCCTCTCCTGAAAACCCCAAAACCGATGAAGAAATTAGGGAAATCCCAGAAACAAGAGCTGCTCTTCTCTTCAAAATCCCATCTGAGGCTCTTTCACCACCATCTTGTGCACAAGCTCTTGTTCTTGAAAACCCATTGGAGCCCAGCAACTGTGGGTGGCTCCTCTTGTAGGAGAAGCTGCAGCAACCAAAAACTGTTGTGCCCATTTGATTTCTCTCTCAATGAGCAATATGGTTTCTGAGCTATTGTTAAGAAATTAATTATGGGTTTGATTTGAAATAGAAGAAGGTAGAATTTTGAGGCCATTGCTTGCTTGCTTGCACCGAAAAGATTTGTTTTTTATTGATTTTGTGTGGATGTGGTGTCACAGTTTTGGTTGTGCTCTCGTTCGTTCTTGATAGATAATTTCTTCCTAGATCGCCACGTGACCCAACTTACCATTTTTGTGCCTCTTCAATGACAAGTCCGGTTTAGACCGGTTTTCAGTCCAAACCGGTTTGCTCAGCCATTTCGGTTCGAAATCGGCTCTATGCATTTTCTGGTTTATCTAGTCCGGTCTTTGGGAACTATGCGTCCCAATTTTTCTTGCTTTAGGCGAGCGCGAAGAAGTTTTGTTGGCTACGGTCCAGGAAGCAGTGGATCTGTTTGGAAGTTCCGGAGAGTTAGTTGTGCTACTTCGGGATCTCTTGAGACCGAGGCCCAATTGAAAGACATTGGTTACCTGCAATAGCCCTGGCATCACCGGTATCCATCCCGGTAACACCCAAGACAGCTATCCTTGGTGGTAGAAGTTGTTTATTTGTGTAGAACGGAGATGTTGTGAGGTGGTGGTGGTTGCTTTGCTCCATTTCTGTCCCTGCGTAGACTTCGGAGGGATTGGTGTTTTGGGTAAGTGGTAGTGGGGAGTTATGGCGGGTCTTGATATGAGTAGTTCTTTTTAGTGAGAGTGGTCGATCTTGTCTGACATATGTCTCGCTTGCATACTTAGATGAGTCATCTAGTCAACAAAACTCATTTCATTTGAAACCTTAAAAAATTCAAGGGTAAATTATATTTCAGTACTCAATGTAAAAACTCAGTCCATGCAATTTTAATTTTTTCACTAAATTTCGAGAGTAAATTTTTCGATCCGAATAACACGGCAAGGACACCGATATTGTGTTTTGAGAGGGCACCACTCTTAGCACTCGACTTTGCACGCAAGCAATATAATTTTTTTATTCCAAAATATTATCACATGTATGAGGGTGAGCGGGTTCAAGATGTCCTACCTGCCACCCGACCCAACTAGTAGCGGGATACATAAATTTAACCTCTTACTCATCTGGGTCACACTAGTAGGCGGGTGGGACTAAATTACCGGGTTGAGCCCGGTTTTTATGTTCAACCCTAATCCTCTGCCACGAATAATATAATACAACTAAATCAAAAAAATCTGGGTGTAACCTGTATATTACACTCTTGAATTATTTTAACTTTTGAATTATTGTTTTTTACATTCTCTTATTGGCAAATTGTCTCAAGATTTGAGCTCGGTTATATTATGAATACACACCCTTATGTAGAAGGAACTCAATATTGTCACTTGACTCCCACATGAGAGAGAGGCCTAACAGAAGTTGAAAATAAAGGCGAGATATCGTAGCGTTAGGTTTGGCACGGTTCTAGAACAAGACTGAACCGAACATAATCGGACCGAACCGAATCAATCGGTTCTCCATTTTAGAGACCCAAATCCGGATCCAATAAGTGGGTATTGCTTCGGTTCTAGGTGCGGTTCTACGGACCGGTTCCCGTTCTACCTAATTATACCCAATTGGATGATTAATTTGAGATTAAGGGTCTGGTTCTGTGGTATAGTTTTATAGTTTTGCGCAATTAGACCCAATTAATGTGATATTCATATATTTTTCAATTTATGGTGAAAACTATGCACAATTAAACTCTTTTGTAGGTACAAATAAAAATACAAAGAATACTAATTAAAACTTCCAAAATCAGTTTGGTTCTGAATCGGTTAATCAACAGTTCTGCACTATCAGAACCGAAACCGAACCGATCCGATACCCATGGTTCTCGATTCTTCGGTTCGGATCCTGGTTCGATTTTGATTTTGGGTAAAAAGTGCCTACCCCTACAAAGCGTGACTTGAATCCAGGTCGTTTGGACCCGGGTTCAAATATTTAACCAATTAGTCAAGCAATCATCGATATGAAAATGTGAAACCACATCATATTATTATTATTATTTTATGGACGGTACAAATAACATAATACAACTAAGGAATCTCAACGTGCCCCACTCGATTGGAAGGATCATCGCACGACGGTATGTATTCTTTAAAGTAGATCACAGCCAACACCAGCGTACACAAAGGCACGTCGACAATTGCCATCAACGTGATAGATGCAGCCACACCAAAATGTGGGTCAATTTTGTATGTAACAAAGTACACAATTGGACAAGTGATCGCAGACACCACCAAAACCACACAAATCGAACTCAGAATACATTTCGTTGAGGCTGACACCATTGATCCCACGTAAAAACCTTATTAGCTACGAACAAGTACTTGACCAGCTTAGTACTAAGATATATACGATGCTATATATATATATATATATAATGACAAATGATCAGTTGACTCAATTATATTGTAAATAAAATCACTATATATTCTAGCTCTTCCTTTTCCTTTTTTTTTGTTTCTAATATATAATAGGGAAAAATATTTCTCTTTTCTTAACAATTTCCCTTTCATGATTTCAAAAAGAAAAAAACATCTTCCCTTTTATTTACTTCCTTCATTTATGACTGAAGAAAGGTTTGTAAACTTTACTGTCTTGTAATTTATATAACACTTTCCTTCTCCTAGTTATATGTTCAGAAAATGAATTGTTGCTTTTGAAAAAATTAGTGTGTTAATATGGAAAATAAATTGTTTGATGGTTTATTTTTAGGATAATGACACTTTGTTATATACACCTAATTATATTGAAATGACACTTTCATATCGGTACGGTTGCCAATTAGCATTTTAAAGGTATGTTGTCAATAAAAACTGTTAAGGTACTAAAAAAGAAAGAAGATTAGTTAAGGTATAAAAGTGTCATTTCGCTATTGTTAGGTGTAACAAAGTGTCATTATCACTTTATTTTAAGCGGCTTGAATTTACATCACGTTTGTCATAATTAGTGGTGGACACTTTTTACCGAAAACCGAATTAGGTCGAGAACCGTGAGTATTGAGTCGGAAAATTGAGAATTGAATCAATTTGGTTCAGATCCAGTTTTGAGAGCACAGAACCGCCGATTAACCCGTTCAAGTGGTTTTAATTGTTTTTCATTTGCAATCTAATTTATTTGCCGTAATTGACGAGGGAATGGAAACGCGATTGTGGGACGTAGGATTGGAGCATCCCGAGACATTATACTATTACACTTTCAAAAATCTGTCCAAGGAATTTCTAACTACTTTCTATAAAACAGACTCTGCAATCACATTTAGAGCATATGATAGAAAGTTTGTGCTAAATTTTGAACAGGTAAAGCAAGATTTTCAGTTTTTCCGGTATTGATTCTCTGTAATCACATTAACAAACGATTAAATATTATTCATTTAGTCTTTAATATATATAAAAGGAAAATTTTGAAGTTGCCACGTGTCAACCTCTTTGAAGAGATTTCCATCATTCCTATTTTCTAAAAATTTTGATTTTTTTCTTGATTTAAATAGTTTATTGTAATATACTAATA
>JAYMTP010000222.1:0-40482 GCA_036897365.1 Geranium brycei | reverse complement strand
TCATATGTATTTATCATTAATTCTCATGATAATTCTATGAAAGTGTTGGTATTTATCCATAACTCTTCTTAAAATTCAAAATAAGTGTGTCATTTATGAGTTTGCATTGTACCTGATAACTTGGTATGAGAAAGTGCATTCATACGTCTTTGTTTGAACTGAGAAAGTGCTTCATACGTCTGTACGTGTAACTTACTCAATTTTAGGCATGATTATTTCCTTTTCTCGTTACACTAAGTATGATACTTTGTATGTTTTTCACTTTGGCCAAAAGCTTAATGAAGGAAATCAAGAATTCTAAGGCATATTATTTGAGATTGATAGTATATCACCAAATACTTGAGTTGATAAATTAATGAACATAAGATAAAATTTAAAGTTATTTAATACAAATTTAAACTCATAAATGTGCTTTAAGCATAAATGTGCTTTATTTATTTAACATGGAGGCATATTCGAGACCCTCATGACCGTAAGAACCATGCATCAATTTCTGTTTATGAGGCCACTGAAAATAAATGAATAAAAGAAAAGACTATTAATGAAGAAAACTATTGGTTAGTGGAATTGAATTGACTCAGATGGGATTTGACTTTTCAATTCTTAATTTTTTCATCGACTTTTGAATTCCTAATCTTTCCATCTACGGAGAGCATTCACGAAACGCCAATGAAGCTTTAACAACCAACACCGATGATTGATTTTTCATCCAATTATGGCAATGGAGTAGCAAGATATAGAACATGAACCTTGGTCATTGTGAGCTTGTGAGTCCGTACGTTGCATTGCTTTCTCTTTCAACATTGTTATACATACATAAAAAAAAAATATTGAACCAATTAAAAAAGTGAATCATCATAAAATAAATAAAATATCAAAATAAAAGTAAATAAATATTACAATACTCTAACAACAACATAAAAAACAATCCACGCTGTTTTTACCTTTAACCTTCCACGCTATTTTAGCACATTCAAAACAAACAAATAAACATAATTAATCAAAACTATATCCATACCTCGAAGAGGTGTCGATGATATATAGTGATTGTCACCTTTAGCTATTGAGAGAGAGGATAAGATGCAATCAAAACGTCTAAAAACCTATTCAATCAATAAATTGAGATCTCCACAGCACCATATATGCATAGAATTAGGAAAAAAAATTCCTAAAATTTAGAATCGGTGTGATTCATTGAAACCCACGGCAAAAACACATACAAAACATGGTTTTACCTGAAACCCGGATCAGTCCAGGCGACAACAACCGAAACAATTGAGCTGAAGCTTGAGATCGTCGTGTACTGGCAATTCCAACAATCGAACTAAAATGCCTTGTAAATCCGGTAACGAACAATCTCATGTGTTGGCCAATGCGAAGCTTCTCCTCTTGGCCATTGGGGTGATTGACAGAACACAGAGAAGATGAGTTCTATGGATTTGGACTTCGAAGGTTAAAGCTAGACGACGATGAAGAAAAATGGCATTGGAAACGTTCAATACGTCAATTAAAATATAGAATCTTCGTAATAAATTCATAATTAATGTAGAATTATAATCAATGTGAAATAGGAAAAAACAATGTTGAATAGCTTCATATATTTTTAATAAACTTTGATTTTTTAATTAAAATATATATATTTAACAAACATATTGTCATATAAAATATGTATTATATATATTAGTTAAAGGAAAAATTGTAAAAATTCTCTCTATAATTGTTGGTTTTTGCAAAAACTCTCACTTACTCATGTTCAAATTTGCACGATTTGTGCAAATCCGTGAAAATTAACGGAAGTGTCACTTTAAATGTTGAACGTTTGAGTTAGCACGTTTAGGGGTGGACATGGGGTTTAGAACCGGACCAGACCGGTCAAAAATCAGACCGGATCGGACCGGACTCTCTGGTTCTCCATTTCAGGAACCATAACCGAAACTATTACCTGCTGTTCTCGGTCTACGATCCGGATTCCGGTTCGGTTCGGATTTGGTCTCAGATCCGTTGCCAAAGTGCTCACCCTTAAGCTCGTTTGAATTAAAACTTAAGTAACACTTTAATTAATTTTCACAGATTTGCATAGACAGTGCGAAACTAAACATGAGTAAGGGAAAGTTTTTGCAAAAATAAACATGAGTAAAGAAAAATTTTACAAAAATACAGTAAATAAAGAGTTTGTACAAAAAAATCATAATCGTAGAGAGACTTTCTTCAATTTCCATTAATTAAATGACTTCAAATAATAATGACTTTTTCTCTTCTACAGTTCTACCCAACAAGCTCTTATCGTAATCATAACATTCTCGATGAAAGTTCTAATCTTCTAGTATTCACCTAAATGCAATATGAATTTCAGTTTCATTACAAGGCCTAGTAGCGATTAAACACAAGAAATTACAAAAAAAATGGTATCTTGGAAAAAAAATCTCTAATTCCAAGAAATGTAGCATACATCATTTCAACTACTGACGACGAGAGGAGGTGTGGTCGGCGACGGCGAGACTGGACAGTGAGTTCGTGAGGGTCTGAGGACGGAGTGAAGACTTAGTGGTTTTAGGGTTTTTTGGTTTTTATTAAACAATTATAATATGATATATAATATTTTCATCATCACAACTTTGCAGTTATAAAAAAAATTAGTTTAAACTATTTTCATTTTTATTTTAAAAATATTCTTAAACATGTCTAGATTTGACTTAATTCGCCTAGCCGGCCGATTATATAAAATCATGTCGGTGTTGTAAGAGTCTTTGTCTAGGCGCATACTAACCGAACGATTTTCAGAACACTGACATACTCAGATTAACCATCTTAAGTTATTATGTTTTTCTAGAAACCCGTATCGATGTTGGATAGAGATATATTACATTAACATGCATAAAACTTACTATATATGTGTCGCTACATCCTCGGCGAAGGCATGAAGTGGAGAGACCGAGAGGGAGGAGGTAGAGGAAGCACGAGTTGGAGAAGGGGAGTGCGTGCAGGTAGCCGGGCCGAGCCGAATTAAGTTTCATTCCATATGTCCTTTTTTTTTATTTCCTCCCAAAATGAAACTTCACTACCTTCGGTTAATGATATAAGTTGGACGTTATAAAAAATATGTCGTCGTTTTATAGGGCGAGGAATGGTAATCGCTTGCTCGGTATTCTTATGTAGAAGAAAATTAAGGTGAAATGACATAAACGTGTTTTCTAGTTAATATCGAGTCGTCGTGAATTCATCTTCGACATAAATGAGCAGATAAATAGTATTTTCAAATACCAATCGTCTGACGTTATTTTTATCAAGATTTGAATGTACGATGACCGAGTAAATTTTGGGGTTGAAGATAATTAATACACCATTGTTAGAACCTGAATTTTGACCGCTGATTGACCAAGTAAGCTTTGGTAGGCACTCATGCATGGTCTAGTGTTATGTTGATTATAATGTTCGAGCGTTACAACCATTTGTAGTAGAGTGCATCCTTATATATGTGTGTTTGTAATCGTCTCTTTGGGACCTTCATAATGTCTATTTCTATTGTATTTTTTTTCATTTCTATGCACTCCACAAGAATTCAGGTAAAAACAACTATAGACATAACATCAACACAACACAACACAACTCAAATCTAATCTAATCTAATCCAATGCCCCTTTCTCTTTTGAATGAGCATAGAATTTTTTTTAAATTGATTGAACATAAATTGCTCCAATCATTGGAAGTGCTAAACCCATGTAATTACAGTTCAAATTGGCAAAATAAAATTATATAATTGTTCCAAACACCAAAAACCATCAATATTGCAAACTTGATTATGGAAATTTCAGTATCTTCACTTAATCTTTCACCATGAATTGAACCCTTAGCTCAAAGTGTTATGGATATTTTGACACCGGCGATACACTGGCGATATATCGTTTTTTCCAAGCTTTCCGCGACGAACATCATATATTGGTGAAAATACCGGTTAAACTCGGTTAATTCATCAAAATTTAAATTCATTTCGGTCTAATACGGACCAAATCAATTAATTTTGGTCGACTCCAATTTACATTAATTAATTTCAATGTAATCTGGTCTACTTCAGTTTAAATTAATTATTTATGGTCTGATCCGGTCCAAATCGGCCTTGTGTTGCAAATCGCAATTGATAGTATAAGTATCCAACTTGATAACTATTTTATATTGTGTTGTGAATTGTGATTCAATTTGTGTAAGAGAAAATAGTGATTATTGACAAGTTTGAAATTAAAAATAATTTATTTATTTTTAATTAATAATAAATATGAGTTTATTTAATTATTTATTTATTACAAAACGTGTTTTGTCGCGATCTACCCGATCTTGCCAAATATCTCCTTTTATCAGCGGGCAGACATATTCCCGCAATCCAAATTCTACAACCTTGGCTCAAATAATCTATTTGAATTCAACCAACACAAATTGATACGTCCCAAATAATGGCTCGCTCCCACAAATTTTCAATGCCCAATTTCACGAAATTTTTCAACACATCAGTCCATAAACAATTAAGCAAACGAAAAATTGGAGAGAAAAAACAGTTCCTAGTGGTGTCAAGATCGTACCATCGCGAGGGATTATGATGAAAATAGCAAAAACGGCGTCGCGTAGCTTAAGTACACAAGGATCAACTTTAATCTGACGCGAAACATACCCGCTACGACATTGTTTTGTACTCACACCTGGCCTCAATCCCAATCCTCAAAATCCCCAAAACTCTTTGAACTCCCGATTATCCGTCATATGAGGTACAATTACAAGACACGTTTTATCAACATTTATAACTTTGTGACAGCGTATGTCCGTTTAATTAAATTTCACAATACATATCTTGTCATCAACCGTAGGTGCTTTGATATTTTTGTTATCAATTATTTGTATTTTGATTTTTTCAACCATTTTTTTAATTTTTGTTTATTACGTGGATACTCATAACATGCCACATTATTAGTTTGGCCAGTTGTAAAAAAATTAAAAGACACATGATTGTATGTGACTTATTAGTAGAGTGACTTAAAAATCTTCTACTTGTCCGACTAATTGTCAATTAATCTTGAATTAATTTTTTTTATTAATTTTTAATTAATTTTTTATTAGTATTTTTAAAGTTATATCAGCTCGACTAGGGTCTAACGTTTTTTTAGAACATTTCTTATCAGACATAATTTTCCATTTATATTTTTGCAGCATTGAATGATATAAACGAACAAAAAGTCAAGCCAAAAGCCAAACACCAACCAGGCGTGGACTTGCCGGTGGCGCCACTCTCTTTCTCTGCTACACGCTTCTCTCCAAAGACGATTCACAGCTCCTGAGCTTGGATTTTGAAAGATACCCACCAACCCTTGAACAAGAAAACCAAATCAAAATCTGGGTTTTGTTTGAATCACCCGAGAAATGGCGATTCTCTACGCGGTGGTGGCGAGGGACACGGTGGTTCTCGCCGAATTCAGCGCCGTCTCCGGCAACACCGGCGCGGTGGCTCGCCGGATCCTCGAGAAGCTTCCGGCGGAGGCCGATTCGAGGCTCTGCTTCTCACAGGATCGATACATCTTCCACATACTCAGATCCGATGGCCTCAACTTCCTTTGCATGGCCAACGATACCTTTGGCAGTGAGTCTCTTCTTTTCCCTCCTGATCATCACTTGATTGTGTTGCTTGTACTGCTGATTTGATTTTGACTGTGAATTTTATCTGGGTGATTAGTTTAGGGTTTTGATGTTGTTGGGTTCGTGTGGAATTTGGTAATTTTGGATGGTGGCGTCTAGAAAATCGAAATTGAAGTGATTAGCACAAAGTTTGTCACTTTTATGTATTGGATTAAATGGGTTTTAGAGATGGTGTGAAGCTGCCCTGTTATTGATTTCTTCATGTAGTTGAATTTAGTTCCTGTGAAATAAATATAGGATATCAGAACATTGGATTTGCAATTCTAGGTTCAAGTTCAATTTCTGCAAGTGGGGAATTCATATACAGGCTGTATTGGTCATCGTCGCATTAGCCGAGAGCCCCTGCTAAAGCAATGCTACCTTGAATGATTGGGTGTAGCTTATTTTGTTGAACGAGTGATAGACCAGTTTGTCCACTATGTGTAGAATATGTTATAAGAAAACCTATTAATCGGGAATAAATCAGATTCACGGAATAATCGGGAATTAACATAGGATTTATCGGGGACTAATCGGATATATCAGTTTGCCCACTTGTTTTGTAGAACAAGTGATATATCAGTTTGTCCTTTATGTGTAGACTATGCTCTAAAATGCATTAATCGGAAAATAAATTGGATTCACGGAATAATCGGGAATTAACATAGGATTAATCGGGGACTAACTGGACAAGTCGGGGAATTTTAGAACATTCGTAGAAGATTGGCGATTGAACTGATGTTCTTTGTATGTGATTTCTGGATGTTTCATTAACTTCACAGTCCTCTTTGGCAGTCAAATGTAGGAAATTATTGCATATTGCTTGTGAGGTTTGAGGGATATCTTGAATAAGATTCAATGAGGGAAGTGGCATCTAATGGGTTACTTTAGGCTCCTTACATTCCTAAGTAGTTGTTGGATTGCATATCCTTTGGGCATTTAACTTTAATAGGAGTGACACAGACAACATGCCATCTAATTAATTACATTTGGAGCTGGAAAGAGGCCAAATGGGATACTTACACGTCTTGTTTTATGTAATTCGTTCCAGTTAGCCAAAATAGAATTCCTGTTTACTCCCACCAACTTTTCTGCTACTTGTTTAGCAATGTTTGATTTGAGAATCCCCATTCCCCACGGGTTGGTTGTGAGGAGGAGATCCTCTTTTATTCTAGTTTTTGGTGTATCTAGAATTCTACTGCTCTCTTTTTCTTTTAACCAAAAAGTCTTCGGTGTTGGATGTCAAGTGTAGAATTCGTATGATTATTTTTTATATTCCTTTTAATTCTACTGAGCAAGCTCAACTGAAACAGCTCTTATGGCTAGACTACTCTCCAATACTCACTCTAAATTGGTGTATTCTAATTTAGTCCATCTCAAGTATTTTGAAATCACTGAACCTTTCTCACCTTAATTATTACGGTAAGTTTAGTAACTTTATGGCCCCAGATAAAAAATTCTCCAATTAATATACATGTTTTCTTTGAGCTTTTGTGTGCCTCCTTTTGTCCATGAAATTCAGTTGTTCACTGTATTAATTCATTTCTTCGATCATTCTTTATTCTTTCTACAAGAATAAAATTCTTTATTCTGTATTAATCCATGGTATAAAGTAGATAAAAATTGCTGATAAAAAAATATATAAAAATCAACTTTTTATTGTGTATTATAGTTGGAGTTGCATTCGACAAGAATATGTGTAATTATTTCTTGATAGATCATAGAATTGGTTCCCTCCCAGGTTCATACTTTATTTGCTTTGTTGCCTAGAATTTACAATTTATCATTTCATCGCTTGAACCAGGGAGAATCCCTTTTTCATACTTGGAGGATGTTCATATGAGGTTCATGAAGAACTATGGCAAGGTGGCCCACTATGCACCTGCTTATGCAATGAATGATGAATTCTCCAGGGTTTTGCATCAGCAAATGGAATTTTTCTCTAGTAATCCCAGTGCAGATACCCTCAACCGTGTGAGAGGAGAAGTTGGCGAGGCAAGTAATTTTCATCGTGCTTTTTTGTACCATCCTCTTCCTTTTTTTTAATCAGCAAAATTCTTAGGTTGTTAGTATAAAGGTTTGGAAGGAGGTCGAGAATCACATGAATCTGTGTGTAACTAAGCTTCATTACCATTTTCTAACTATCTCATAGGCATATCTTGATTGCCATTTTAAAAATAGGAATGAAGATAGAGTGATGTGGGGAAATAGAATGGTTATAGAAATCACACAAAATGCATCTCCCCTCATTTACACACAAAAACTATCCAAATGCAGCCTTACTTGTATTTTTTATTTTCTGGAGCCTCAGTATCAACCATAGATTTTGCTTCTAAATGATGTACTACATTACAATTGATTTGGACTGTGGAGGCTCCGTCATTATTTAACTTTCTTTGTATTTCTTGTGGCTTGTTTTGTTGTTTGTTTGATCTATAGTGTAATAGTCATGTTGTTTTGTTCTCACATGTGCTCTAATCTGGTAATTAGATACGCACTATAATGGTGGACAACATTGAGAAAATATTGGAAAGGGGTGACCGAATTGAACTCCTTGTTGACAAAACTGCAACCATGCAAGATGGGGCATTTCATTTTAAGAAACAGTCTAAGCGCCTTCGTCGGGCTCTTTGGATGAAGAATGCCAAGCTCTTGTAAGTTCCTCTTATTTCTCCATGTGGCTTAATTTTATTTGTAGGAAGATACATGAACATGATTAAATCAAATATCTAGTTTTAGAAAAGGAGAATGCACATGAGGTGAAGAAAGAGATGATAAGAACGAAGAAATTACCGTCATTTAGGCACAATTTTGTTTAATCTACCATGACGTCTACTTTCTGCCAGTGCTCAAACTCCCTGAGAACAACTCATTCTGGTTCAGTTTTACCAAGTTATCACTCGGTCAAACCCGGTCAATTTTAATTTCTTACATATGCTTTGAAACTGTTTTATAGTTTGTGATTTTGTTTGAACTTGTTAAGTTGTTTGAAAGTTTCTTATTTTATTAAAATATTGTTGTTTTTGTCTTTCATGTGAATTATATTTAATTATTTATATGTATGATGTTTATTTAAGGAAAAATGGCAAAAAAGTGCCTTGTAGTGTATGACATTTTTGTAAGGTGTTGTGTTGTTTGTCAATGGCAAAATGGTGCTCTAGACTTTGATTTTGTGCAAAATGTGTATATTCTATAAAAATGACGAAATAGCCTCTGAAATTAAGAATTATTGTTTTAAAAATAAATACTTTTAAGATTTTTTCTATTTTTATATTCTAACTAAAACTTGTATAATCAAATTTCGTAATTAAAATTTTTAGTTAAAAATCATTTTTTATAATTATGTTATAAAAATCTTTATTTTTAATTTCAGGGGCATTTTCATCATTTTTATAAAATACACACATTTTGCACAGAATAATGTAAAGTTCAGAGCACCTTTTTGCCATTAACAAACAACGCAACACCATCTTGAAAAAATTTCATACTATAGGACACATTTTTGCCACTTTCCCTTTATTTAATACAAAACGAATTTTGCTAATTTCTCCCCGAGTTCTCAAATCTCTTAATTTTTCTACTCACCGAGTTCTCCCTGTTCCCGAGTTTTAGAACCTTGGTTTCTGCAAAAACTACTTTGTAGTGCTATTTTGTTTTTATCTCTATCATTCACACACAGTATATGTGCAGTTTTAACACTGTTCATTGCCATTCCAATAGACTTTTGGTTTGTTTAACCTTAACCAGACTTCTTGACCATTGCACTTTGAGTTAATTTATATCCTGATATAAACATAAGAGATCTCATAACAACCTAAAGTTAGATAATGTTTTTGTAGTTCAATGGGTTTGTAAGCAATTGATAGCATATCGTGAATATTCAAATTTGTGCATACAACTTATCCACATTTTACTTCTGGCAGGGCCTTGTTGACAGGCTTGATTGTTCTGTTGCTTTACATTATAATTGCTGCCTGTTGTGGAGGCGTTACTCTACCTTCATGCCGATCTTGATTGCCCATCTCGGGCTATGAAACGATGATATGTGTCTGTTTGTATTGGAAGATTAAAAATTGCTTCGGTGGGTTTTGACCCTTCAGAGATCTTCAAGGTTATTTGATTTGAGGGAGCTTGCTGAGTAGAGTCGTTGTTTTCGGGCATCCTAGTATTCTGTAAATACCTGGAATTCAGTATTTTTTTGTTTGTTTGTTTGTTTTACTAATTCTTATTATGATATTGTGTTCTACGTATACTTATGCATATTCCAGTAAAATAAATTGGGTGATTGCATAGATTGGGGCAGATCTGCATATTTGTTTTCTGTATTGGGTGTAAAGTTTTTCTCTACTGTTAGCAAATTTGCAGAAGCTGTGTGTAAACTTATTGGCATTTGAATGGTGGAAGGTCATAGCAGGCTTGGCTGTGTGAAAACACAAGTAGTCAAATCGAGCCTTAATTTACCAGAGATCGGCTCGAAAAAACTATTCGGCATAAGGTTATTTGGCCGACCTGAACAAACCAACATGAACTGGACCAAGAAAAAACCGAACTGAAGATGACTGATTTAATTTGGTTTTGTTATAGACAATTTATTCAAGGGGAAATGACATTTTTGTGCACCTAACTGTACACAATTTCCACTTTCTTACCTTTTCTTTTTTTCATTACCATGAATTTCATTTTGAAACTTACCTCTAAAGTACCAAAAATACCTAAATTACCCTTGGAATTGAGCCTGTTCAATTTCAACCATCTCCGGTTCATAATTTAATTAATATGAAATTACTTTTTTACCCTCCATTGAATAACAAATTTATCTCACAATTTAAGGGTATATTGGTCTTTTCAAATAAAAAATTAAAAACTAAAGGGTATATTGGCATTTGAAGGGTATATTGGTCATAAGTTAAAACATATTTTAACTTTGTCATTTTAGACACTTTTGTCCAACAATTTTGGCTCCGATTCTTACAGATTATATTCAACGGTTAGCCGATTTAGAACTGAACTGATTCGCAAGGTCACGTATCACTCTATCAGCACGCCACCACTTGCTACATCTCTTACTTTGCAAAATTTCTATTTCGGTTGAGTTGTAATAATCAAACCTTAACATTCGATTTTCGTCATTAATTTTTATAGTTTCCAATTTAAAATTGATGGCTATCAATCAAACTCAAATTCGTTAAATCCAACCTATAAATTATAAATCAATTGGTTTTAATCGGATAGAACCGGATAACCAAATCAGAGAAACACAGTCAAAATCGGATTGTTTACACATATGGCGATTTTCAAGTATAATTGTAATAATTGGGAAGCCAGAAAATCTGACTTGGTCTGGTTCCGAAATCATATCCACTCCTAATTCGGGATGGCAATGGATAGGATATGGATCGGGTATGGCCTTATCCGTACCCGTATCACCTCACATGATCGGGTATCTATATCCGTTCATTTATCGGGTATCTGATCCGTTCAATATCCGGAGGATATGAATCAATTTTCTTATCCGTATCCGTACCCAAAAATAAATATATAATTAATTAAAAATTAAAATAAATATAAAACATTATAAAGTCTTTCATACAAGTTACAAAACACAGTAAATTTTCAATTCAAGCTAACAAACATAATAAAGTTTACAATTCATGCTCCTAAACACAATAAAGTTCACAGTTCAAGTACCGAAACATAATAAAGTTCATAATGCAAGTTTCTAAACATAATAAAAGCCATAATCTCCACACAAAAAAAGAATCAAAACGCAATAGTGTTTCATCATGCTTAAGTGTTCAGCGAACCATAATTTCTCAAGCATGTTACATTGCCACATTGTTTTCCTACATTAAAGGAATTGAGGCTGAAGATCGACAAAACGAAGTTGCGATCGTGCTTGAAGAAATTGGGGCTAAAGGCGGCGCCGAGGGAGTCGGGATGGAATAAGGCCGGCGCCGGAAGGGTTGTTGACAATCGGCGGTAGACGAACAAAACGGCCGCACCCAATATGCCTCTGGTCTGTGACTGTGCTTCTAAGGCTTCTTGTATGTTATTGTGCCTCTGTGAGTCTACGACTGAAATTTAAATAAATTGATTGAATTGGAAAGTTTGAAAATCTAAAAATAAAGAAATGTGAGTATAAGACAATTTATACTTGAGACTATTAATTAATAAAAAATAAAAACTATGTCTACCTTAAAGAATAAAGTAAGTAGTAGATATAGGAAATACTACGTTTTGCAATATTAATGGTTATTTCCTTTTTCGATTATTAATTGTTATTTATTTTTTTCGATTCTGAAACGTACGTATACGGGATTATATACGATGCGCATGGAATTATTATTTTTAAAATTTTATTATTTTAAATACTACGGGTACGGGTGCTATGCAGGTAGGATATAGGTTTATTCGTACCCGATCCATATCCGATGAAATATCTGTATTCATATCCGTATCTGTTCGCCTTCGGGTATATCCGTTCCGATCGAGTCGGGTACATGGACATCCATTGGATATGGATTCTTTTGTCATCCCTACGCCTAATCTTAAGCAAAAGAAAAAGAATGTGATGATTACAGTTTACTATGCCTAGGTTTTTTCGTTTCTTACTTCACTATACTCGTCTTAAAAAAATTACATGTATCCCGAGTATTTTTAGTTATATTTAAGATAACTTTCGTTAAATATAACCGAATAGATTTGTAAAAAGTATAAAATGCTCTCAATATGTAATTCGCGAATTATATAATTATTTGATGATTATGAAATAGCCATTTTACCATTAATCGAATAACACATTGAACTAATAGTTCAATGGCAGATGTGTCTTTTCGTATAACAAGATTGTTTTTTAAGTTAAAAATAGATTTGAGAATGACTATTTTGCCCTCTTGCGTTCTCTTCTTAACTTCCCTCTCTTTCATTTTTTCACCCACATGTCGCCACACGGGAGGGACAAGGGGCCGTAAAAAGAAGGATCCTATTTCGATATCCAGGAAAAAACACTCACTACAGCAGTTATGACCCTCCTCGACGGGTCAGCCAGCCAAGCATATGGGTAGTACAACTTATTGTGAGTAAGAATACATAGGCACATAAGACGCCGAATAGTCAAACTCGTAATCTGTAACCCATGCTATATTTATATGATTTAAGAATTATACAGTGTGGGCAATTTTCAACATTTACAAATCAATTATGTTAGATTTAACGACGATTACCTCAAGTGTAACTAAACATACTTGGGATTAGGGGTGTAAACGAGCCGAATCGAGACTCATTTTGGCAGGGCTCAGCTCGGACTCGAACGAGCTTACACAACTAAACTTGAATTCGGCTCAAAATAAAATAGACAAACTCGAGCTTTGCTCAATTCGCTTAGATTACAATAAAAATACTCATTAAAAATTAAATAAATAATTCATTAAATAATAAATTAGTCAACCTGAGATTGACTTGGTTTGATTCGGCCCGTTTAATTCTATCATAAACGAGCTGGCTCACAAGCGTATTGAACATGAAAATTCGACTCGTTTATGAAACGAGCCTAATTTTGAGCCCGAACCGAACTCGTTTACAGCGTACTTGGGGCTGTAAACAAGATATGTGGGGCAATATGGAGGCGTCGTGACCGAGCAATCTGGTCCAACACGGCAACACCAGCAGAAGCAAAACCACCATTTTCATTTCCGCTCCGATTTGCTACTGTTTCTCTGTAACTCTCTCGATCGAGCTTCGACACTGCTTCTTCAAGAATTAGGGTTTCAAGCTCCCGATGAGGCCGATCAGGCTTCCCGAACCGCCCACCGCCACTCACGGCGTTCCCGAGATCTTCGAGGGCGGCGTCTACAGCGTCATCAGGCGCGCCGTCGTCATCGGAAACGGCTACCCCGGCTCCGAGAGCCAGAGCATCGGCTTGGTTCGCGCCCTCGGGTTGTCGGAGAAGCATGTCCTATACGTGAGTCAACAACAGTCCATCAATGAACTCAATCTCCAAAACCTTATGTTCTAGGGTTGGTTTGGTGTTTGAATTAATTTGTTTGTTCATATTTGCATGCGAACTATGCGAAACTTGCTTGTTTGTTTCTGATTGATATTGAGTCCACAGACCTAGATTTATCAACTCTGCAAGTGGTGGGTTTTATGGGTTAATCAAATGGTTGGCTGAATTGAGGAGGTTTTGACTGGGGGTAGAGGGTTTTGCAATTTATACATGTATCCATCTTCCTTGATGCTGCAATTGGTTAGGAGTATAGTTGTATATGCGATTCGAAATGATCGGGAATTATAATCATGCACGGTAGTAGCTTTTAGAGGTTAGGTTAGCAACTCTGCAAATGGTTGGATGCAGAGGTTCTGATTCTTACCAAGAAGGAGCAGCCATGTATGAAGTCTATTGAATCTAGGCTTTGATATCACTTGTTGGGGAAAACCGGGTCTTACCAAGGAAGAAGAGAACCCATCAAGGATTATCTCATATGCACATAAGAGCCCACCTCTGACCCAAAACGACTAGTCTATGAGATCTTGGATCCAATGTGTATGTAAATTCTCCTTACACCCCGTCATCTTCCGATGTGGGGTATATATGGGAACCTAACACTGATTGGCTCTTTTGTGCCTCAGAAGAGTGGTGACTGTGCTGGCATTTGGTATTCTATAATTTATATATGGATTTATCTTACTGGATGTTGCGATCGCTTAGGGTTATAGTTATTGATGCAATTTGGGCTGCTCATAAATCTTGCACAGTGGTAGCTTACTAGGTTTAATGGATTAGCAACTCCGCAAATGGTTGACTAAATTGTGTGGACTTTGATGGGCGCTTCGCTTGTGTTTCCATTAGGGAGAGTGGTGGATGCTCTGGCATTTTGCATTTGACATATGTATCTATCTCAATGGATGTTGTAATGGGTTGCCTTAATTTGTTGGCATAGTGATGCTATTGTTTACTCCCAGAATAGTTTTGCAATGCATATGCAAAATTAGAAATGAGTTAATTCTATTGTTTCCGATTTGTTGAGATCACTGACCCAAATTCATCTTGTTCAGTTGATTATAGTTTGCTAATTCTAAATTTGCTGTGTCATGCAGCGGGTTACAAGGCCAAGGGGAGGAGTGAATGAGTTGCTCCACTGGCTCCCAGTTTCCCTCCATAAGAAGTTGTATTATGTTATTCAGCTTATATATAGATACTCACAATTCCTACTAGCACCTCGACGGAGGAAATTTATTCCTTTACCATCTGAAAATGGTGGCGGTGTAGGCCTGTCATCTATATTGGAAGCTGATGTGAAGCAGATTGTGGCTATGGCTCATGAGACCTATGAAAAGTACGTTTTCCTTTCCACATTTATTGTTGCTACTAGTGTTTATCTGTCTCATCTGTGTAGTGTTTATACAAAGACACCTACAAGTGGTATACTAGATTTTGAGGTGGATGATATGACTTCATGACTGCAAATTGTATAGTTTAGTATAAATGCTGCATTTTTCTTTTGTAAAATTGAAGCGTAGCACTTGATTTGACTTCATGAGCTATTGTTTTTAACTATTTATAAATACCCATGTGGATGATGCATCTGATTTGTATCTTAAGGTATGATAGTAGATCATTATATACTATTATTTGTTTGACACCAATCCTTATATGATGTTTATTTTACTTCCCCAGGGAGGGCCCTTTATTGGTTGTTGCATCTGGCAGAGATACCATTTCTGTTGCAAGCTCCATAAAACGGCTTGCTTCAGAAAATGTTTTTGTTGTTCAGGTTTGTTGAAGAGACCTTGTCTTGTACTAGTTTGTGTGTATTTATATATCTGCTTGAGATTTAGTAACATTTATGTAAAAAGGCATCACTCAAGACTTATAGAAACTCTAGCAAAATTCTGTGACATAGGTCCCCATTCTTTGTAGTTAACAATGGGCATTGGCATAATTGATGTTTTATCTTTATGTGCCCTTTAAAGTAACAAAGGTTGAAGTTTTTTTGCACTAGAAAAATTGCCTATATGAAATTGTAGAAATATATAAAATACTGTATATTATTGATGAATACTTTGATATTGAATTTAATAGGAGGTTCCTTTATATGGGGAACAATAGGCAACAAACTATATAAGAAAACTTAATACTATTAGTATTAGGTAAAAAACAAACTCTAATACTCAAATCCTAATATTATTTAAATATTCTAACAGAAATATACTCTATCGTAACTTATTTTTTGCAGATACAACATCCAAGGGCTCATTTGAATAGGTTTGATATGGTGATTACCCCTCATCATGATTATTATCCTTTGACTCCTCAAGCACAGGAAAGAATCCCACGAGTTCTCCAGAGGTGGATAACGCCATGTGAACCTCCTGGTGAAAATGTGGTGTGTATCATCACTTTATATTGCTTGGACATGATTTCCTTATGCTAGAAAATTCATTACCAAGCATGTCCTTCCCATGATGGTTATGTGTACTTTTTTTAATTCAGGTCCTTACTGTGGGAGCTCTACATCAAATTGATTCCTCTGCTCTTCGTAGCGCGGCTAGTGCATGGCACGATGAGTTTGCACCTTTACCAAAACCCTTGCTTGTGGTTAACGTTGGGGGACCTACAAGTAATTTTCCATTATACTATTCAAGTTTAATGTTTATATATCTCATTGGAGGAGTTACTTTTGGGTGCCATTCTCTCACCCATGATATAGATTATTGGCCAGTTCGCTTTGTATGGCTGCAGTCTAATTGGAACCCTAAAATACACTCATTTCTTGAAATTTCTAGAATATTTTAAACACTTCTTTGTATTCACTTTGTTTTTATTGCTACACATATCTTTATATGTATATCTTTGACATTGTTTTACACAGGTCTGTGTAGATATGGTGCAGACCTTTCAAAGCAGTTGACAACCTATCTGCTTAGTGTACTTGAGACATGCGGGAGTGTCAGAATATCTTTCTCGAATAGGACTCCTGAAAAGGTACATGCACTAGTACCTATCTATCTATGCATTGCACGCCTATGTACATGGTAGTACTTAATGATTTTGATTTCTTGTGCTTGAATGATCAGGTATCTAAAATTATAGTGAAAGAACTTGCAAATAATCCAAAAATCTATATCTGGGATGGCCAAGGTAACTACAATAAATTGTGAATACCTATGTATGACAAGAGATTGATGTTGAACACTTTCTTATTGACATGAAATGTGGTATTCAGAGCCAAACCCGCACATGGGGCATCTTGCTTGGGCGGATGCTTTTGTTGTCACAGCAGATTCAGTCAGTATGATAAGTGAAGTTTGCACTACCGGGTATGTGTATGTGGTGATGTTTTAGACCGTACTGGTCCCAGTTGCTTTGTTCTTCCCCTATATTTTAGGGTACATTGCAAAAAGTGGCCATGAATTTTTTTAAGGGGAAATTGCAAAAAGTCTCCTTATAATTATGTTTTTTGCACAAACTCTCCCTTCACTGTATTTTTGCAAAAACTCTCATTCACTCATGTTCATTTTTGCAAAAACTCTCCCTTACTCATGTTTATTTTTGCACTGTCTATGCAAATCCGTGAAAATTAATGGAAATGTCACTTAAGTGTTAATTCAAACGTGCTTAGGGGTGGACGCTTAGGCAACGAAACCGGAGACCAAATCCGAACCGGAACCGGAACCGGAGAATCGAGAACCGCATGCAACGGTTTCGGTTCTGGTTCTTAAAATGGAGAACCGGGGAGTCCGGTCCAGTCCGATTCTTGACCGGTTCAGTCCGGTTCTAGACCCCATGCCCACCCCTAAACGTGCTAACTCAAACGTCCAACACTTAAGTGACACTTTCGTTAATTTGCACGGATTTACACATATGGTGCAAATTTGAACACGAGTGAGGGAGAGTTTTTGCAAAAAAACAATTATAAGGAGACTTTTTGCGATTTTCCCTTTTCTTAATTTTGCAAAAAGTTGCTGTGAACTTACCATTTTAGTTTTTTGCAAAAAGTGTACATTTGTCGAAAAATGACGAAAATGCCCGTAAAATTATTGTCTGGAAAATCAAAATAAATAAAAAATGTTTTCCAACTCGAGCTCGGCGGTTTTTCTCTTTACTCCGAACTCGTCTAGATCTGAAGTCTCACAAAAAGACATCAATGTTGTGCGAGAGAATAAAAAAACCGACGAACTCGAGTTGAAAAATTATTATTTAAAAAAAAAGATTTAAATAGCATTTTCGTCATTTTTGGACAAATATGCACAATTTGCAAGAAAAAAAACACATCCATATTTTGCAAAATTAGAAAAGTTCGTGGCAACTTTGTGCAATTTCCCCTATATTTTATATGATATATAATTACATTCTTTGATTGTGCAGGAAGCCTGTCTATGTTATGGGAACTGAGCGCTGTACATGGAAGTTATCGGATTTCCATAAATCTCTGAGGGAGCGAGGAGTTGTTCGGCCGTTTACGGGTTCTGAGGATGTAAGTGTAGTATTCTCTGTGTTTTAACTATGTTGACGTGGGATTAAAAAATATTATAGAAGGATAATAGTGTACAGTAAACGAGTCATATGTACTTACTACTGTTAAACTCAGAATAGGCAATCTCTACGATGAACATTTTGATTTCTAAAGTTGGATGCCCCAAAATAAATGTCCACATTCTTATTTAGGAAATTAGTTTAGTAAGATTACCCATAACATCCTTGATTTGGGTTAGTTACAAACACTTAGTAATGGCAAGGGAAACACTAATTCCTCCACTAATCCTTAATCTTTGCGAAAACGTAAATGTGCCTTTATTTTAAGGTGGCGGGAATTGATGTTTACTTATGGAGTTCTCGCATTTGAGGTGGACCTTGAATTGGAGAGAACTGAGCTTAGAATTAATTGTCTCGGGAATTCACTGCATTCAACCGTTAAGAGAAACAAAACAAAAGACAGTTCTGCACTTCTAATTTGTTTATTTGTTTCTCTTCACGATGCATTTTTAGCAAATGGAGGCTTTATTTGATTTCTTCTTATATGATTATTTTTGTCAATTGACCTTTACTTACATACACTCTTTCGTGGAGAGTAACAAAACAAGTTGTGTTGGATTGTTCAGATGTCGGAAAGCTGGAGCTATCCTCCCCTGAATGATACGGCAGAAGCAGCTAATCGTGTGCGTGCAGCAATTGCTGAGCGTGGATGGAGATTGCGGCCATGAGGGAGCTGAATTACATTTTGTTCGATTTCAGAAAATGAGGTTTCTTCTATAGCTTCAGTAGCAAGCTATGAATGATAGTAGCTTTTCGACTTTGATTCTTTCCCCTTTCTCTGGGGTTGCAACAAATGTAGAATAAAGGGTGTAGTTATATTATTGTAAGGGAAAATTACAAAAACTAATTGTCTAAATTATAACCAATGCGGCTTGTAAAATATAGCCCTTAAAAACGGGTGTTTGGGTTCGGCATAGAGATTCAAGTTTTGATGAGATTTTTCTGTAATGAATGTTTTGCTCGTATTATCTTTACGTTTGATACAAGTTTTTGTTGGTTTTCTTTCATTTGTTATTTGTTGTGACATATCGTTGACACGAAGATTAGAATTTGGGACCTTGTATTTTTTACGTGAGGTCTATAATGCTCGAATAAATTTAATTAAAAATAGCAGGTCTCTTGAGTTTCTAAAATATTTCTTAACAAAATAATCACTATCATCTATTAATAAACTTCTGGAGGGTTCAATAAGTCCTTACTCCTTAGTCATTAATACGATTGATTTTTAGCATTCTCCAATTAGTCCACAAAATTTTTGAAACCACACAACGGAATGCATTAAAACGCATCAAGCGAAACAAAACGTTCAAAGTCAGAGAAGACATGCCCCTCGCCTAACAACTAATCAGACCCAGAAAGAGCGGCCCGAACTAGAAAACGGCCACCTCATTTGCTGATTGATTACAGAATCTAACTTTAATGTTAGGAAAATAAGACAATAAAGTAAGACAATATGAAAGAACCAAACCAAGTAAGGAAGAAAGCTTGGAGCCAGAGTTGAGGTAATGGACTATCATTTCCCCTTTGATCCACTGAATCATTGATCGAATGGCCATAGTTTCAATCATGGTCGGGTCGGTGCATCTGAAAAGACCGATCGATCTAGCAGCTATTACGAGGCCAGTCTCATCTCGAATGACAGTCCCTACACCAAAAGTCCTCGTCTCAATCTGAAGAGCATAATCTACATTCAATTTTAGTTGACCCAAACTTGGTTTTGTCCATTTCGCCAATTCTACATTATTTCGCGGGACAGTAATATCCGATGGATGGGCTCTATGCCAGTCATCAAGGTCAGCTGACGCTAAGGCGATCATGCTGGTGACCATGAAACTATATATGAATTCAAAACTACTCCATTTTGCAATTTTCAGATAGCCCGCCAACAAAAAAACAAAAATTGCAAGAAGATAAAGAATCACCTTGGCGAATACCACGAGTTGGGTCTTGGAGGGACAGAAGTTGACACCCAATATCTGACTGTTGAGATGCAAACTGAGACGAGTTCTATCCATTTGTCGTTGAATCCAAGTCTCCCAAGCATAGCTAGGACAAATTGTCATTTAGTTATGCCATATGCTTTACCCATGTCCAACTTCAATGTTCTCCCAACCAATGTGACCTTTTGTTTGTCGCTTGAGGTGATGCATCATGTAGAACTTCAAAAGAGACAATGATGTTGTCTGTTATTTCCCTGTCCGGTATAAAAACACTTTGAGTCTCCAAGATAAGTCCTCCCGCAACTCTTGTAATCTCAAAAATATAACTTCAATATAACCTTATAAAGAACATTGCAAAAGGCGAGGTCTTATGTCTTTTACCTCCCCGTGTTTTGAATTTTCAGAATCAATTGGATTTTAGTAAAATGTGAGGTCTCATGTCTATTTGACAAACTCCAAAATATTTTTTAAAACATTGTAGAAGTTCAGTAAATAATATTTGAGAAATATAAACCATCAAATATTGAGTAAAGGTGTGAATGAGTTGAATTTAAATATATAACAAAATCGAAAATTTGACTAGTTTATTAACAATCTTCATTTAATTTTTTTTAAATCAGTCGAATTTAAATTGAACATATAAATATAGTCGAGTAAACATGGAAGGGTAAAACCGTAATTTCCTTCCCGTGGCCGTGAGAACCAGAAGTAAAGAATCGGTTCTGACAGAATATTTGACACGCACGCCAATGCACACGTGCAATCGACGATCGAGAACAGTCCACGTGGCACCGCCTAGTCTATAAAAGCCTCATAGCTCACGTGCCTTTTATCTCTCTCCTCTTCGAAACCAGCCTCCCATTTTCTTCCCCAATTTAATTTCTCTGCACAATTTTCTCTCAATTTCTCAATCTCTTTAAATCGATTGCACAATCCTGTGTAATCACCCAATTTCTCTCTGTCAGCCTTTTGCGGATCTCAGGTTCGATTTCGTGATCCATCGCTCTGCCCAGGTGAGCTTCGTTTGTTGCGTCGGTTTTGGATTGTGTTGATTCTGATGCGTTTCTTGGGTCTCCTCTCAAATTTGTGTTTTTTCGTCTATTGGGTTGTTTGGTGGCTGAGAAAAGGTTGGGAAATTGAATTGAAATTCTTGTCTGTATGCTTCCCTGTGAGAATTGGAAAACTGTAACACAGGCTTCAATGAAATGATTTAATTGCTCTTCGTATTGTTGTGGATTTAGGTTTTGTGTGGGTTAATTTTAAAGTAGTTTTTTTTGGGAATTGGACATGGTGCTAGGGTTTGGGTGAAGGAGGTGATGCATATTGCACATAAAGTTTTATGCTTTACGGTTTTAAGGAAATTGAATTTTTTTGTTTCAGCTTGGGCCTTGTGGAGGTGACACATTTTTCGTAATTTCAAGTAAATTTGACAAATTTAAGAAGTTTTGCTGTCGAAAGTTCGAGGTCTGGTTCTCATGAGAATTGTTAGGGGAATGCAGAGATTGATATCTGAAGATCAGAAAGTGCGGGGCTGCAACAAATCATTCAGCCAAGGTATTGGTGTGACCGTGCCCAAGGCTAGAACTCGGGATAAACCTATGATTAGGTTCTCCAGTCTCTAATTTTCGGAATCCAGAAGGGAAGATTGACGAAGCAGCTTTTTTGAGGAAGAAATAAAGAGCTAAGCCAATGACTAGGATTTTAGTTCAGCGTGGTTCTTCTTCGAACCAGAGCCGATCTACCTCTGCTAGAACCGAGCCACCTGATGCTACTCCACAGGTCCTTCCTGGTGAGAAGGAAGACGAAATTGGGGAGGAAGCGCACGAGCATGTTGTCATAGATGAGCTTTTGGAGAACTATGGGGGTAGTGATAGCAAGGCTGTGAAAAATGACGAGGTTTCTTTGGAGATCTTTCATGGTAATAGAAATGAGAGTTTGAGTGATGATAATGTTGGCGGTGAGAAGTTACGTGGAGATGATGGTATGGGTTCAGAGGAATTGCTAAGAGGGTTGGATGGTTTGAGGATTTCAGAGAGAGAGACAGTCACGGGTGAAAATGAGGGCTCAACTTGTAATTCTTCACCCATTGTTACTGGGAATTCACATCAACATACATACCCACCTCCTCCTCCTATCCCACCTCCAAAATCTACAGGATCAAACTCAAGTTTGAGGAAATCTTCCTCAGGCACTTCAAATGCTGTGCGAATTGGATCGACCAGAAGAGCAGTTGCCTGGCCTGTCGTTTCCACTAGGACTTCATCTACTGAATCACGGCCTTCTTCTCCTAGATCTCATTGTGATGGTGAGGGGTACAACAGTGCTGATGAGCAGAATCCTCACTTGGTGTCTTCATATGATGATATAGTAAGTATTTGACATGTTCAAATTTTATCATGCATATACTTATTACCGAATATGGTTGAAGGCTCTGATAATCTTACCACCTTTGAGTTGACTTAGTCTATGTCCTGAAGGTTAAGAAGCCATTCCTATATTCAGTTCTCTCCGAGTAACTTGTCCCTGTGACCCACTATTTTTTCACAACTAAAACTAGAATTGGGCATTTGGATTGAATTCGGTGTGGGAAGTGCCATTGTAATCCATCCTTGCTATGAGCAACTTCCTTGCTTACAATGTATGTTGTTTGCTTAAATTGGCTCTTTGAATCTATTTCAGGAAAGAGAACGCCAGTTTGAGATTGATATCAGAAGAGCAAAAGGTTTGGAAGTCAAACGAATGTTGGAGGATGGGAACTGTCTATTTCGTGCTGTTGGAGATCAAGTGTATGGGGACTCTGATGCTTATGATTTGATAAGACAAATGTGCATAGATTATATGGTATGCCTATTTTTGGAATGTTCTCCTCTCATGCTTACTGTTTCTGCATTGTAAATATATATGCACTTTAGAGGACTTCCATATGCACTCATTGAAATAAGATGAAGTACTATGTCAAGTTTATTAGCATAGTAATGTGAAATTTATAGGTTGTTGACCCCAAGTACTATCTTTACTTTCATGCATTGTCCTTTACTTGCATTTGTTCCCTTAGTCAATTCCTTTGTCGGAAAAGACAATGCATACTATTATATAGCCTTCATTGCATGTTTATTCGAAGAATTATGAAATACATCTGTATAGCTTTTCAGTTATAGTACATACTCCGAAAGTGATTTCTCTGTTTGTTTTTGTGGGTATCTCTAAACATATATACTTGTAAGTTAAATCTAAAAAAACATACACACACATTGAATCGTCTCCTAGATTATCACAATTGGTTGCACTAATTTTTTGTTCATCGATATTTTGTCCTTTCGTTTACTGTCATATTTACATATCATTAATCCTTCAGGAACGAGAAAGGGATCATTTTTCTCAGTTTATAACAGAAGGTTTCACTTCTTATTGTAAGCGGAAGAGAAGAGATAAGGTATGATAATTGAAATTATGACAGTATATGTTGTAGTTAACTTTAGTTTGTACATGCTATATGTTCGTTTAATGTCTATGGTCATATGTCGTCATAGACACTATCCATCATTATCTGGCACACTTTATGGTGCACTGGTTTCACTTTCCCACACTACTCTGAATATGCATCAAATGTTGTCCCGTGTGACAGGTTTATGGAAACAATGTGGAGATCCAAGCTTTATCTGAGATGTATAATAGACCTATCCATATATATTCCTACAGCTCAGGTTCGTATCTGCACAAAATGGATAGTCCATTATTTCGCTAATTTAACTCTGCCTTAGGTTGCACTCCAAACTCTTATCTTCTGAAATATGCCGATTTGTGATCAAAATGATTGCTGCAGAACCTATCAACATTTTTCACGGAAGCTATAATACCGATACACCGCCAATACGACTAAGTTATCATCATGGGAATCATTACAACTCTCTTGTTGATCCACGCCGTGCAACAGTTGGTGCTGGACTTGGCTTCAGCTGTCTTAGAGGGGTGCGTCTTCGATAATCTAGTTTAACTTTGGTTTTCTGGGAAGTCGTTATGGTTTTATGATAGTGTGCATATTGAATTATATCACCAATGTTGCTAACAACTAGCCGCACGATCATTTCTGCAGACAAATGTTGATAAGGATCAGATCAAAGCTGCTATTAAAGCTCAACAAGACCAACAGATTGATAATGCAAGTATCTTGTAATTTACGTGGTATAATTATTTACAGAAACATAGTGACTTATCGGAGCTCCTTTTTCTACTGGCAGGCACTTCTAGCTGAGGGCAGACTCTACTCTGATCTTGAGCTGACGGAGAAGGAAATGGAGCGCATGGTGATGGAAGCTTCTCGGGCAGAGTATCTTGCTAATGACAAGCTGAAGCAGCGCCTTGGGCGTACAGAATCGTCTACTTCCAAGGCCGAACCTTCATCTTCTGGGGCTAGTAAGCGTTTCACCCGTTTACTAATTCGATATTGGGTTTGAAGGCTTATTGCCGATTGATTACATTTATCATCATAAATAGATTGTTTGTGTCCTAGAATTTGCGTAGGTCTGAATCATGTACGAAAATGTTCCAAAATAGTCTTGGTACTATCCAAAACGTGTCAAAGTAGTCATGGTAGTATTGGTTTAGTCCTTGTGCACTGCACAAACAAGTTCAACATGTAGATTGCCACTTCAGCGCAGTGCTCTAAAAACCTTAAATTAGTCCTCTATGAATCCCCAATGAATCTGATTAGTCCCAGAGGTCCAATCTGCCCAACTAGCGTATAGCGTTTTTTATAACATTGTGTTCAGTGTCACATGGAATGTGTAGGTACTTCTTGGATGGTATGGGTACTAAATTGAAAGTACCCTTTCGGCATATTTTTGGGATAAATGTATTGGTTTTTATCGTTTTAACCCGATTTTGTTGACAATGAATGTGATATGATGCAGGAGGGCCATCGGGAAGTGAAACAAGGCGGGAGGGGGATGTAGGGAGAGAGCTTAGCAGCAGCATGCAGATGGTGCTGTCGATGGGGTTCAGTTATCTGCAGGCAGTGGAGGCTTACAGCATATTCGGAGACGACGTGGATTCCATGGTTTGCTATCTCTTGGAGACGACGGGCAATAGTAGCAGCAGCAGGCGCAAAGGTAAGGCAACTGAGTGAAAACCAGAGAATGATCTTAAAAGGCCGGCTGGTTTCTGTGTAGCATAAGTCTACTTTGAACTCTGTTATCTTTTAAGTAAATCAATAAATTTGATATGTGATTATGTTTACAGAAATTCTAGCATCTACTTTTGATTGTTTCTAGCCATAAAAGTAATTGACTTACTATATTATAAGTTTTCTCGAATTTATATGGATGTTTAGTTAACTTCATTGTATGGGTTTTTTTTTTTGGATTATACAACCAAACCAATCCTACACCACTCATAAACCCATCCCATTTAAAGTGTCCCAGCCGCTATCGGACCTGACCATGGGCCAGGAAAGGAGTACTCAGAAACTTATTCACAATTTGATAGAAACTTACTCACAATTTGTGAATTTATATAATATAAACTTTGTTTATACTAAAACTTGTTTGATATAAACATGTCAACAACTCGACGGAAACAAAATGTACATATAATGAAAACACATTATACAAATAATGAAAAAATGAGGAGAAATCAAATACAAATCGGGTAGAAATACGGACTGCCCGAACTGGTAGAACTTGGGTGTAAACTAGTAGAAGTACAGTGTCCACTTAACATAGTATGGAACCAACCCCTCATTACACCTCTCCCCCAACAGAGTTCACTTGTAGGGTATAGTATGGAACCCGACCGCCTCGTTACACATCTCCCCAACAGGGTTCACTTATAGGGTATAGTATGAAACCCGATCCCCTCGTTACGGTCGGAACCTCGTAACAGTAGTTGAAACCGGATCAGCGAGGGTTCGGTCTGATTATGACAACCTCCGGTTCCCCCTCGTTACAGTCGGGGACCCTCGTAACAATTGGGCACCTTGATATATATTTCTCCGAGGCAGTGCACACATGAGTGCAGTCTGATATAAACTTGATGGATTCACGGTATACATATGGTAGAAGTTGAGTATGGAATGGTAGAAACAGATTAGAAACAGTAAAAGCACATAATGAACGTGGTGAAAAGTCGCTGCTACATGTCGCGCGCTGGTATAATCTCGCCAGATGAGCGGCTCCCAGCAAGTTTGGACGATTCATATTTCTACCCATTTCGCACTGGAATGCATCCCATGAAAACATAATGTATAAATAATGAAAACACTATGTATATATTGATGAAAATATAATATAAACCTTTTACAAGAATGAGTTAAAATCATTGAAGAGGTGCAATGAGGGAGAATCTTAGCGTTCTCCGAAAGCAATTTATCCCACTTTCAAGCCCATTTTCACCTCGAACTTGGTTTTTTTTTTATAGTGAATCTTGCAACTCTTGCGTCACGAGTATGTTGAGTGCATTTTCATGCTAAAACAAGGTGTTTCAGACTAAAAATGGAGGCAAATGTGCCTCAGAGAAGCCAGTAGCCGAGTCCCCTGACTCGACTACCAACCTCTGGAGTCGGCCAATTTAATAAAAAAATAATCAGAAGATGGAAAAAGAGAACCTAATAGGAGGAAGGCAGCAACCGAGTCCAATAGCCGAGTCCCAACCTCATGGCTCGACCGATTTAATTAAAAATATTCAGCACGCGGACAGATTCGAAGAGCCCATTTGTCGAGTCCACTTGCCGACTAGGCTACTCATTCGGCTACCTTGAAGACTACTCGACCACTTCAACTAGGCTATCATGCTTGGCGACTGCTTAAAGATGAAGAAAACGTCGAGTAGCCGAGTCCACTAGCCGAGTGAGACTCGGCTACCGACTCGGCTATTAATGTTGAATCAACATATCTTCAAGATTATTTTCCGATTTGGCTCGCACTCCCTCACGCCTATTTAAACATCACTTAGGATTCGACCCAGACATGAAATCCAAAGGATAAGTCGTTAGTTTCGAAGCACCAGAGCAAAGAGAGATCAAGGAGCAAAGATTGAAGGTTCACTTAGGTTTTCTTTGTTAGTTTGAGTTTAGGAGTTGTAATAATGATTGAGATCTATTGTGGACTGTTTTGACTGTTCTATTATTGTATTATTCATATCTTGATTGCTTGCATGATCTTTGCTAGTTTTTAGGGTATTTAAGATTGGCGATGAACGGTATGAATATATTTGCTTTTCGATTCCATAACAACAAGAGTAGCTAAATCACTAGATCAGATTAGGATGAACGGAGATTGTGTTTTCAGTCTATAACATGCTAGGTTGGATAATCGAGGGTTAGGGTAGAGAGTTAAAGGCTCTAAATGTGATTAAAACTACTAATTCTCCAAGGCAGGCTTGAATTATATCAACTCTAAGTTTTGAGGCAATAGAAAAGGACATAGGTCCATTAGATCATTTAGAGACCGGATCAATAATAGTGACATGCTCGATACGGTTTATAACTATAGGGTAGCAACCCGAAAGTTAGGGAAACCTACTAGACTTTTAAGTGTAAATGATTTAATTGTTACTAACTTAAGCCAAGTTAGTTACCAACGGGTCATTTCGCTTTTCATTCGCTCATAGAGGGATATTAGGTAAGGTTTGGATTACTCAACACTTAATGACTCACAACTTAATAATCTTCCCCTTGATATAACAATTAAGTAGATAGTAAACTGAAATGCATAATTCACGGGATTCTGCACACTCCGACAATTCTTTCCCTTGAATACACATCACACACTTATTGCTCTATTTCTTTACTTCTGTCTTTTGCTGATTAACCTACAAAACCCATCGCATGTCCGATCAAACCCGTAAGATATTGCATGCTATTAGCGTCTGCAGCCTCATACACACTAAACCATAACTCTTCGTGGGATCGATAACTCTGGAGCATAATACCCCTTTATTACTTGACGACCAGTACACTTGTCATGTGTTCGGGAGTGGGTGAGATCTCGTGTGTCGAAATTTCCTCCCGTCAAGATGGATGAAACATCCTCTAGGATGAGTTAAAATCAACGTTGACGTTGCGCTCCATCCCAAGTCAAGACTCGACGTTGGTTGAAGCTTTCGATATTCGAGAGGCGTTTCGATGTGTTAGTGTTTTAAACTGGCATGAAGTTAGGGGTTGGCATCGAATCCGATTGCCAAACCGTTATGCAATACCTTAGTGCAGGAAGTTTCTATTCTTCGCATTTAGGGACTGTTTTAGCAAACTACAACTTTTTTTTTATCCTAACTATGATTTTAATTTTTTTTATGTTATCGATAAGCTAACGAGGTTCCACATTATTTATTTAGGGATGTTCCGTCTGGGTCTGATTCGATGATGGGCCATGGTCTCCTCGTATGTCTGTTCACGATTCGGTTTTAAGTCAGTTCGCTTAAAACCGAACCGATAAGTTCAGTTTCAAGAAAATAAAAATCAAGACTGAGCCGTTGGAATTTAGTTCGGCTCAGTTTTGGACATATTGGTTTTGAGTTTGGTTCGATTTTTTGTGAACCAAATTTTATGAGACTTTTACATTTGAGACCGTTCTGGCTTATTATTTTACTTATCAATTTTCAGTTGAATTTATTTTGACCGATTTTCATAAAATATTTGCTGGGCCAATATTTTTAGGCCAAACTGGTAAGGTTCGATGACTTAAAATTAGTTATGTGTCCGAATTGATCGGTTTTTGATTCGAATCAATTTATTTCTTTTCAGTTTAATTAATTTTTTTGGTTGGTTCGGTTATTTTTGAACACCCACCCTCCTAGTCTTTGCTCCTAGCTCAGCAGGTGATGAATAAAAGATAGACGACACGTCGTAGAGTCGTCTCAATTTGGAGAAACCTTCCAACACTTGAACTCGTCGTTGCTCTGTGTTTCTGATTCTTCTTCTTCTTCTTCTGGTTCCTCTCTCTCTCTCTCTCTCTCGCTCGCTAGGGTTAGAGTGTAGAGTCGATTGAGAAGAAGCAACAATGTCGCAGAGCGGTAAGCTGATGCCCAATCTCGATCAACAGAGCACCAAGCTCCTCAACCTCACCGTCCTCCAGCGAATCGACCCTTTCGTCGAGGAAATTCTCATCACCGCCGCTCACGTCACCTTCTACGAGTTCGATGTCGACCTCAGCCAATGGGTTCGCCTCCCCAATCTTCTCTCTCGTTTCCTGATCCAGAATTGAAACTTAATCCTCTTTATGTGTTTCGTTTTGCAGAGTCGCAAGGACGTGGAAGGTTCTCTCTTCGTCGTCAAGAGGTATTTGTTGCAATATTTGGGGATCTGATTGTTTTTTTTTCGAATTGGGTCGTGAATTGGTTCGATAAAGTTGTGTTTTTTATAATTGTTTTCAGGAACACCCAACCACGGTTTCAGTTCATTGTGATGAACAGGAGAAATACTGGTATGTTAATTCCTAGGCTCGTTTATTGTTTTTTGTTCTTAATTCTTAAGATTTTTGATAGATGATAGCAGAAGAGTGGTTTGGTAATGTTTTGAGCTGAATTCTTTAGAATTTGGATTGTGGGTGTGTGTTAAGAGTTTTGATTATTGTGGTCTAAACAGATAATTTGGTGGAGAATCTCTTGGGAGATTTTGAGTATGAAGTTCAGGTTCCGTATCTATTGTATCGAAATGCGGCCCAAGAAGTGAATGGTATATGGTTCTACGATGCACGAGAATGTGAAGAGGTTGCAAATCTCTTTAGCAGGTACTGTACTGTTGTTTCCCAGCAGTAGCAGCCTCTCCAACCCCCTAATGTCTTCCAGGCATTTTAAAGTTGGGATTTTGAATTTGAAGTAACATTTTGTACAGAGATATGAGTTTTTGTTTGAATCGTGATCTTTTGCTTCATCATGTTGTTAAGTTGGTTTTCTTTGTCATTTTTCTATAGTAAGTTGTTTCATCTTATGTGTTCTTTGTGTTCCCAGGATACTAAATGCGTATACAAAGGGCCCTCAAAAGTCAAAGGTGTCTTCGGCAAAAAGGTAATAATTTATGTATTCAACCTTTTGAATTTGTATCAAACACCATTCTGATTTATGTATTGGTTTCGTGGCAAATTTATAAGATCTTACTTTGTATTATTTGATATTTGGAGTTTGTATGCCATTTATTGGAAAAAACCCTTTTTGATAACTGGTAATTTAACTCAATAGCTCTTATAACTTAACCATTCATTAGTCATTACATAGATTACTACATGTTTGAGGCTTAAGACTTCAGAGTCTTTTGTCATATGAGGGTTTTATGCTAGCTTGTACCTCTTGAAGTGGAAAAAAGTTTCCGCGGATAGCCTCACCTCTCAAACCTTTTATTTTACATATTTTAGGGATAGTTTAAAACATAAATGTTCTAGTGATGTTTTCGTTGCAGTGAGTTTGAGGAACTTGAAGCCGTCCCAACTATGGCTGTAATGGATGGTCCACTCGAGCCACCATCATCAAATGCTTCCAACATTGTCGATGTTGTGGATGATCCTTCATTTGTGAACTTCTTCAGTGTATGTGCTTTTTTCCAAAACATTACTTGGATGTTGTTTGCACCCATCACATACAATGAGCTATCTATCCATTTGTCATTTGTAGTTGTATGGGGATATCTATTCCACGGTAACTTTTGAAACTATTGCTGTAGTTGCATAAGAAACTTGGCTCGGCTTGCTTAGATTTATCACACTGGTGTGCGGTTATTTGAGCTGGTAAATAGTCGAGCAGTGACTCTGGGATCTGTAGGGCGTTTCTGAATTAAATGTAGAGATTATGAAAATAAGAAAGGATATATGTGTAAGTTACAGAAGATACTGAAAATGAAACAAGCTAAAAACTTAAGTTGAAGCAACATAAATATTTTATTTACAGTAAGAAAATTCAAACTGATAGAGCACCAATAGGAAATTCCTGAACATAGACGATTCATCAGGAAGTACTGTTAATATGTTTTGGTGGTAATACTGTATTTAATTGATGGGCAAGGTGCCAAGGTTCATTTCTAGAATTTGGTCAGCGGTCAAGAAATATGCCCAAAAAGTATAATGATCTTGAGAAACATGCATATACAGGAAAGGAGGGTAGAATTTTCACCCCGGAGAAGATTGTATCGTGCCCATGGATTATGTAGATTTTCCTAGGGGTCAAAACTGAAAATGTAACCACACACACACACACACACACACATCCTTTAGGTGTGCTTGCTTGGCACCCTATATTCTAGAACAAGATTTCCGTCATGTGTAAACAAGTGTTTTTGTGTATGTCAAGTGCAGTTCTGCATATGCATACTTGTGTACACACACACACACACTTTAGGTGTTTGTTTGGTACCTATATACTAGAACAAGATTTCCGTCATCTGTAAACAAGTTTTTTGTGTATGTCAAGTGTGGTTCTGCATATGCATACTTGTGAAGACAAAACTTATATTTGATTCCTGAAGTTACTTTTCACAAATTAATCTTAACTGTTATCAGAAGTTTACTATTGCATATCACTAAAACTTGATTTCACAAATGCAGTCAGCTATGACTATTGGGAATGCTTCACACGCGGCAATTCCTATTCAACCTCACCAGTCTTCTGCAACACTTCCTCCTCCTTCCCGTCCTCCCAGTGTTTCCTCTCATGTCGTGCCGACATTGAAAGTGCCATCTCCTTTGTCAACATCTACTCCTTTAATGCCTCTGCTCGATACCCCAGAATCCAACAGTAACATCAACCATGTGGCCAATCTTGTAAAACCATCTTTGTTTTTCGGTCCTAATAGTTCCTCTTCTCTACTGATGGTGCCGCCTACTGTTCCTACACGCCAACCCCCCGTGAATCTACAGCAGTATCCTTATGGTGCTCCGTTACTCCAACCTTTTCCGCCACCCACTCCACCACCTCACACACCTGCTCCTGTTCCTCCTCCAACATATGGGCCGGTTATCAACAGAGACAAAGTCAAAGAAGCTCTTCTAGTGTTGGTTCAAGTAAGATTTCGAAACTAGTGTAATTATCGTTTATATTCCTGATTGCTGCTATTTTGTGTATTATGGATACATAGAAACATGATTTTGCATGGAGTTGCCAAAATTGACTGTGGACGGTGCACTTTTTGGATAATTGTAAAAAAGTGCTGTGTACTATGACACTTTCGCAAGGTGTCATCTACTTCATTAATGCCAAAAATGTGCTTTGAACTTTATTTTTTTCGGGAAATTTAAGTTTAAATGATGAAATTGCCCTGTAATTAAGAATTTAATATTTAATTTTTTTAGTTGAAAACTGTTTAATTAATTGAATATTTAGTAAGATTTTTTTTTGTAAATTCTTATTTCCAGGGCAATTTTATCACCTTTTTTCAAAAAAAAATCACATTTTGCAACTAAAAAATTCATAGCACATTTGTGGCATTGATAAGTATGCAACACCTTGCAAAAGCGCGGTACACAAACACTTTTTGCAATTATCCCTTGATATATTTCTCTTCCAGAGAATATGCATGCTCTCCAATATGAATCTATATATTTGCATGACCGAGATAGTGCGTTACTTTTCTACAATGTTATTTGCTTATATCCTTGCATACAGCTGATCAGCTTCGAATGTCTTACAGGACAATCAATTTATCGACATGGTCTACCAGGCACTGCTGAATGCACACCGATCCTGACCCAACTCGAGTGGGAAGTTCCTATTGGCTTGGTGGAGTTTTTGATGTGTAGTTCCAATTTATACAGCATTACTCTCTGGTCGGTTATTTTAATTGCTAATATAATCATCCCTGGTTTTTTTTTTGGTGATTTGTGAAGATAAAATGATTTTGAAGTCCTTGCATGTATCTATTGGAATGTTGATTACATAGATGAATTGCTTAATGCCCAAAGGTGGATGAATCTTTGTGAGAACCTAATATTCTTTATTGTGACAGAAAGTTGAGCCCTGAGAAATTGATGATTTATTTCACTTGGCAATCCCTATACTTGATTTGATTTTGGTTTTTTGTTACGATTTTATTTCTATTGGAATGGAGATAATGGGGCGGTCGGGTTTTTCCCGCCCGATCCCAAACAAAAAGTGTGTATCGCCTCCTGATCATTGATTAGGTAAAAAAATATGGTTTCTGTTGAGTTCTCATGGAGCTCTTGAGTAAATTACAAAACCAGTTGTAGCAGAACCTGAAACATTTATGTAGTCAACAACTTAGGATTTCATGGTATTGACCTGTGCTCTATCTGGAATACTAAGTTTAAATAGCTGTATGATTTTGGGATAATCTTTTTTATTTTTGTTGCATATTTGGATTTAAATCCCTCTCTCGGGAAGTATATAGTTATATACAAGGAATAAAGTATGGCTGAGATATTGAATTCTAAAATTAAAGTATCTAATATCATGCAAATTTTGTAAGCTGTGTGTGAAGTAGAAGGAGAGGGAAAAGAGACATGCTTTTCAAAATTAGAATGATGATTAGGAGTATTTTTGTCACTCCATACTATTTGGGACAAAATTAATCTTAACTGTGTTTTGTTTAAATTTTTTTAAGTATATATATTTAAGTGAGAAATGCGTGAACTTAACTTTAGTAAATTGAGATTATTCCTACTTTAGGGTAATTAATCACCTTACTTATTGGGTAACCATTTCAATATCAATTTTTTTTGGATACGTTTATTCTCAAAAAGAAAGGCTATTCATGGTTCGGTTTTGAGTTAGTTTGAAGAAAATAAGAATTGAAGTTGAACCGATAAAATTTGATTTGGTTTGGTTTTGAAACAGTCGTTTTATTTCCAATTCAGTTTTGTATTAATCGAATTTCATGAAATTTTCACATTATAGACCGTATTTACTTATTATTTGACTTATCGAATTTTTGTCCGATTTTTTTGAACCGATTTTCATGAAATTCTCACATTCTCGACTTATTTTTTGTTGGTCTAATAATTTTTGACCGGATTGATAAAGATCGATTGCCGATAATAAGCCACATGTCTATATTGATTAGTTTTCAGTTCGGTTCGAGTTTGAACCAATCAAATTCGATTTCTTTCAGTTATTTTTCGAGGTTGTTCGGGTCTAGGTTTTTTTCATAAATAATTTCCTAACTAAACCTAACCCGCTAACTAACTCAAGCTCCAACCTCGAGCCGAGGCAGTTAAGGTATGGTTGTTTGGGTTTGTATTGTTAACTATTCAAATGTACCTTATCCGAATTTCAGTTTTAATTGTTTTATTGTATGTTTAGTTGCTGAATAATTAACCAGTGGAGAAATTGTTCGTTAGAGCTTTGGATTGCTTTGATTTTTTTATTTTCGAAAATAAATCGTTTTCATTTTGGAGCATTTTCGAAGAGCTGATTTTTGTTGATGATCATCTAAACACCAACAGTCGTTGTTACCAATTTGAGCTTGATCCGGTGATTGACCTTACTCGTTTTTTGGCCTCATGTTAGGAATTCGAGAAAAGTGATGTATTATTAAAAAGGGAAAAGTTCACTTACCTCATTCGTATTTTACACGATTTTCACTTAACTCCCTCGAAAAATAAAGTCGTTCTGTGGAGTCCCCGTAGTTTACTAACTTTTCACTTAGGTCTGACGGTGTTAGTTTCTGGTCAAAAAGTCCAAAATGCATTCAACTAACTATTAAATTTTAAAAAAATGTCACTCTCTCATCTCTGATTTTTTTCACCTCTTTTCAAGCTCAATCTTTTAATCATTTTTTTTCTTAATTGGTTATTAATTACATTATTGAAACACAAATTAGATACAATTTTACAACCACAAAAACAAAATTAAAAATGAATTCGACCAAAATCAAATCCACGGAAATATGAGAATGAAGGGTTTTGGCTGTAATTTGGTACATATGTATTTTTGAGTTCCTTTTTAGTTTTTATAAGTTGATTTTAGATTTTACTTTTGAAGACATAAAAATCTGATGGAAGTGGTGTGTTTAGGAGGGTTGTGGTGTATCTGTGTAGGAGGTTGCGGTGTGTTTACTGAAAAAATTAGTTTTATTATTATTATTTTAGATTAAAATTATACGCGTGGAGACCGCATAACAGTAGTTGTAAAAAGGTTCCAAATCGGCCATCGATTTGGGGCCGTCTCCTTCATTCATCAGTAAAGCTTATCGATTTTGGAGAGTTAATATTATTATTGTCCAAAATTTTCAGATTTTGATTTACAGTTGTGACAAAACGAGACCCAAAAGTGAACATTTGGTTCGTCTCCGGCAGTGATGAGCCTCATGCTTAATTTTAATTCTTGTGATTTTATTTTGTATTGAACTGTACTAAAATTGAATCATGGAATAGAAGTAGCAGAGAGATAAAGACCAAGAAGACCTTTTATTTGCATTATGTTCTAAAGAAATAGGAAATTTCAATAATTAAGAGGATGGGTAAGAGGAGGATTTGGATGAAGAAGGTGAGGTGAAGGAGACAGGGGTAATTTTGTCATTTTTACAAAAGTTAGTACTCATGTGATAGTTACATGACTAGAAACTAACACCGTTAGACTTAAGTAAAAAATTAGTAAACTACGAGTCTCCACAGAACGACTTTATTTTATGGAAGAATTAAGTAAAAATCGTATAATGTACGAGGAGGTAAGTGAACTTTTCCGTGTAAAAAAACAAAACAGTTGGTGCTGATATTAATTTATGCTTAAAGAAGTACGACCAAATTGCCCCTAACTCAAAATTTGATATTAATCTGCTGTCTATATAGAGAATGACCCAACAAACCCTAACTCAATTTTTTTCCCTCAACAAAAGCCCAAATAGGTCAAGAAAAAACAGAGCAGCTTCTACTGAAACCAGAACACAAAAGAGCGCGAGACGAAGAAGAAGAGGAAGAAGAGAGAAATGGACAAAGTGAGGATCGAGGAGGTTCAGTCCACCACCAAGAAGCAGCGAATCGCTACTCACACTCACATCAAAGGCCTTGGCCTCGAGGTTCTCTCACTTCACTACCACACCCCAATTTCCGCTTCTTCTTTTTTTCTGTCTGGGGTTTAGGGTTTATGTCCCAATGCTCGTGTACTTCGTCTTACTCGTCTGTTGTTTATGATATAGTGATTTAAAATTGGTTATGATATATACTGTTTCTTCTCCATCTATGGTGTTTAGGGTTTATGTTTCGATACTCATTTAATCATTTTTCTTCAACTCTGCCATTTGGTCCAGTGGCTAAGTTGTTTGTGTTGGAGTAAATAAGTTTCATTATTTTTATGTGGGTAACTGATACTTTTCAATTTTGAAGTGTAGTTACAGTGATATAAATTTGGTTATGATAATTAGACTATTGAACACATTTTCAGAAAATTTTGTTTGTAATTTTGAATACTTTTTACTGAATTTACAACATAATAGCTCAAAATCAACCAGGAGGACATGTGGGTTTAAGATTTGAATGATACATTCATGACTTCTTCAGTAGTTTTATGGTATAAGCTAGACTTGACGAAATGGTAGTATCATTTCTATTACAGGCCAGTGGAAAAGCACTTCCTTTGGCTTCTGGTTTTGTGGGTCAGGCAGAGGCCCGAGAAGCATCTGGTCTTGTGGTTGATATGATAAGAGGAAAGAAGATGGCTGGAAAAGCACTTCTTCTGGCTGGACCTCCTGGTACTGGAAAAACTGCACTAGCTCTTGGAATAGCACAAGAGCTCGGAAGCAAGGTAACATTACATATATTTCTCCTTTCTATTTGTTGCATTGTGTTATAAATTTGAAATTTATTGGTCATGTTTCTTTGTTCACGATTCAGGATTATTTTTGTGGGTTCGAAATGTATTATGCAAATATGTAGTGGTTATCTTGGCATTGATTATGTATTATTTGTAGGTGCCATTTTGCCCAATGGTTGGATCAGAAGTATACTCGTCTGAGGTGAAGAAAACCGAGATTCTGATGGAAAATTTCAGAAGGGCCATTAGCATACGCATCAAGGAAAACAAAGAGGTCTATGAAGGAGAGGCAAGTTATCTATTTTGTCATTGATATGCTACTTCATTGATGGTTTATGTGATTATTATCTCTTCTATCTTCTTTGGTTAATCCTCTAATGCTTGCATTTTGCTGTAATATAGGTAACTGAACTCTCCCCAGAAGAAACTGAGAGCATCAGTGGTGGCTATGGAAAGAGCATTAGCCATGTAATCATTGGATTGAAAACTGTCAAAGGAACTAAGCAGTTGAAGTTGGACCCCACTATTTATGATGCCTTGATTAAGGAAAAGGTAATATTACATTGCTATTGCTCTGATGTGGAGTTATTTGTTTTTTTATCTGAAAATGTTTCCTATATCAATGTTCCACATACTCTGTCCAGGATAAGGCTATTGATTACATTTTTTTCTGTTTCCATAGGGAAGCATAATTCTTTTTCTGTCCCTGGTCGCTAGCTTTGTGCAATGTTCAACCTCAAAATAATAATAATAATAATAATTGTATTTGGTGTTAAATCCTAATGTTGTTGATAAAATTCTCAGGTAGCTGCTGGGGATGTTATATACATTGAAGCAAATAGTGGGGCAGTTAAAAGGGTGGGTAGAAGCGATGCTTTTGCGACAGAATTTGACCTTGAAGCCGAAGAGTATGTCCCGCTTCCTAAAGGAGAGGTCCACAAGAAGAAGGAAATTGTGCAGGTTTGATCTTCTTGAAATGATCAAATTCTTACTGTTTTTTTTCGTTTTGTAGATTATGACCATTTAACTATCAAGCTCACCAATTACTGGGCGTGCTGACACCATAGTGCACTGGCTAGTTATATTGCTATTTTATGAAGCATGTTAAATTTTTCCCATGTTAAGAAGGAAGTGTTTTGCGTTATAGTTTATTTCAAAACATACTATTTTTTGTCAGCATAACAAGATTACCATATTTTTTGGCTTACATTTCCAATGATATCCATTATATAGATAAATCACATTTTTTTCTTTCTTATCAGGATGTAACTCTACACGATCTGGATGCTGCAAATGCTCGACCTCAAGGCGGGCAGGATATATTGTCTCTGATGGGGCAGATGATGAAACCCCGTAAAACAGAAATCACTGACAAGTTACGCCAAGAAATAAATAAGGTATTGTTATTGTTTCATCTACAAATAGTGGTGTTTGAGAGTAAAACAGTATTCTATATAGATACGAGTAGTAAAGATGAGATGCCAGCTTAGTGTATTAACTTATTCATTTGCATTGGAACACCACTTTGATCTCTCTATTGTCATTTATTCATATATCAAATATATTTCAGGAATAGCTTACTGCTTACAGAAAAATATTTTGGTAAAGAGAAAAACATTAAGTTATTGCTGTAATCATTCTCAAAGGCATGCAAGTAACTTATTTTATGGTAGTTTTGGAGTCTAAAGCTTCAACTTTACAGTGTCTTTATTTTGTGCTTGTACTGAAAAAAGCCTTGGTGACAGGTTGTGAACCGATATATTGATGAAGGTGTGGCAGAGCTTGTCCCCGGAGTTTTATTCATTGACGAGGTCATTTCTCTTCTGAGCCCTTTCCGTAATTCCTTATTGGTGTTCATAATACCTTAAAGTTGAATTATGATTTACGTTACACAGGTGCACATGCTGGATATGGAGTGTTTTTCGTACTTAAACCGTGCATTGGAGAGCTCCCTATCTCCAATTGTGATCTTCGCAACTAATAGGGGAATATGTAATGTAAGGTATGAAGATTTCTTCAGCAGAAATTCAAAACATTAGCATACAGGCCGTATGCCGGGCCTATGTTCAATATACACGCCTTCATGGATTTTGACAAACGCATTAGAAAATCATATAAACCATCCAATGTTTTGCATATTTGCTTGCAGAGGAACCGATATGGCTAGTCCTCATGGCATACCGGTTGACTTATTGGATCGGCTTGTGATCATCAGGACACAAATTTACGGTCCTGCTGAGATGATACAGGTTCAGCCCCTCTCTTGCTCTATTGTCGTGTCATTATTTCACTTTCTCTCCAACTTAAAATGAATGCTTACCAAATTTACCCCTTTATTTTGCTGTTTCTTGTAACTCGATCAGATTCTTGCAATCCGTGCTCAAGTGGAAGAACTGGTTATTGATGAAGAAAGTCTGGCATATTTGGGAGAAATTGGACAACGGACATCCTTAAGGCCCGTCTCAAAATTTACATACCCTTTTGATGATTCTTGATTTTCCTTGTATGATTCTTGATCATTATTGTATCTTTGCTTCCTCAGGCATGCAGTGCAGCTACTCTCTCCTGCCAGTGTTGTAGCCAAAATGAACGGCCGAGACACCATCTGCAAGGTAAATTATTTAATAAGATTTATTTACCATTAGGATGGATGTTCGGTAGCAAACTAGTAGATAGATACTATTACTCGTGTCGTGTGATGATGTTCAGAACGAAGTTCTAAAAAATGCTAGGCCCTACTTTGGCAGATAGGGTCTCTGAAGAGGGACTAATCGTGGATTAATCAGATTCGTGTTTCTCTATTTTTTAAAATAAATTATTATACATAGACAATCAAAATATGAATTATAATGTATAAATTTTTTTAATTAATATTCAAGATATAAAACATTTGATATTTGCTACATTCATATCCTTTTAAAAGTACCTCTCAGTATAAGTTATTTTAGTTTTTGATTTTTGATTTAAAAAATAAACTAAATCTACCTAGACCTGCCTGATTCAACATAGATCCGCTTAGCCGACACAAGAACGGCCGATCATGAAATCGGGTTGGTACTCTAAAAATAGAATATCTGCTTAAGCGGCTGGCTGTAAGGACCGAATTTGTAACCCATTGGTTCAGGAGCAAACTATCAGAAATAGTAGTAGATGCCAACATTACTACTGTGAACATGTATGTGTTTATATTATTGTGTTGTTGAACTTGACGGTACATATTGTTGAAACATGTTATAGGCGGATCTGGAAGAAGTGTGCAGTCTGTATCTGGATGCCAAATCCTCGGCGAAGCTCCTACACGAGCAGGGCCAGAAATACATATCTTAGACACTTATCCATGTGAAAAATTTGGTTTCGGTGGTTGGTTTGTAGTTTTTGAGGAACACCAAATAGCCATAGGTGTGATGTGAGTCGATGGATCTTTAAGGTTTGGGAAATGTAATTGTTGCTCTCCACCACCTGCTTTAATTTAATTTAATTCCATTTCATTTCTTTTTCTAGTAACGTAACTGGTTACAATTTAATCCATCCATTCGAGTTCCTTTGAGGAACGATCTTTCAAGTGGGTTCTTCGCTAATAAATAATTATAATAATAATAATTTAAATTTATAATAATAAATAATTATTTATAATAATGTTTTTTCTTATTTAATAATAATGATAAATTT
>JAYMTP010000221.1:0-40514 GCA_036897365.1 Geranium brycei | reverse complement strand
GGTTAATGTCTTGGATATAAAATTATATACATATACTAGGTCATTGTTTTGTGGTAAACTCATTAGCGCAATGTATATTTCTAGATTCCAATATGTAATTCTTCTACTAATCTTATGAGGTTCAAAAACATTATTTAGATATAATAAGTATCCATTTGGATTAATACCTTGTGCTACTGATCCTATGAAATCCCTAAATTCTGCCTTTTGCCCTGTAGGTATATTTCTATTACTGACGTTTAGGTCTATTATTCAATCTTCAGGCTAGTCATCTGCATCATCATTTACTATGTTATCTGTTTCTAAGTCTGTGTCTAGTGGGTCATTGTCCTCATTTTCATCTGCTTCACTAGTTGGTTCCTCCTTTCATTAACTGATCATTTTCTTCTTCTAAGTCAGACTTATTTCCTTCTTCAAACTTCTCTGAGCCCTTCTTCCTCGCTAATAGCTTTCTTTTTTCCCTTTAGTCTGTCTATTTGTTCTCTCAATATAACTATTTCCTACCTTAAGCTCATAATTTCTTCTTTGGCTTCTTTTAGTTCTACTTTTGTTTTATCTAATTCACGGTGTAACTCCATATTTGCTTGCTTTAGTTCCTTCTTTGTCTTTCTATATTTTTTATACTTATCATACAATTCCACATTAGATCTTAATTTATAGTTTTCTTCCTTTAGTTTTTCCATTTCTTTTTCCTATTTTTCTAACTTTAGTCGTAGATTTTCTATTTCATCTTGTCCTATTTTCTCTTGTTCTACTGTAAGCTTTGTTTTTCCTTTTATTGGTTCATATTTACTCTTATGTTTTTGTACTATTTCCTTACCATGTTTCCTGAAAAACGTTAGGTTCCATATTAAAATTTTCTTTTCCTATGCAATTCTGCTAATCCGTCTAATGCCTTATTTACTTGGTCTGATATTTCCGGTTTCGATTTACTAATGTCTATCATCATTGGTTCACTAGCTCTTCTCCAAGCATTTATAGCTACTATTTGTGGTTGATGGTTTTCTTCAGTTTTACCTATTATTTCCTTACATTTATCTTCTTTATCTAACACTTGTTTGGGTTCTTCATATAAGTTTGCTAATTCTTCCCTTATAATTACCCTTATTTTTTCCTCATTTATGCTATTAACCATTGCTATTAGGGTCCTAATTTTTCCATTTGTACTATTTCTTCCCATAATTCTTTTATCATTTTGTTAGGGTCCATTTTTGTATATCCTCATTTTCCATCCATATTTTAAGTCTATCCATATTTTCCTCCTAAGTCCTAGCTGTTTTAATTCACTTATTTCATTTTCAAGTCTTTCTATTTCCTGACAATATTCTATATGTTTTAATTGTGAGTCTAAACCTTCTTCTACACACTTTCTTAAATCTTTTAATCTTATTTCCTTGTCTGTTATACTCACATCTTAGCTATAAATCTTGTTTTTCCATGGTCATAAATTTCTATTCCATTCATTCCTATATTATAATTAATCATTGCTAAGAAGTTACTTCCTAGTACTAATTCGCTAATAGTATCATACTCTACTACTCCTAAAGTTATGTTATATTCTAAATCTTGTATTTTAAATCTTAGATTAGTGCTTTTGGTAATAAACTCTGATCATTTCCTGGGTAGTTGTAGTTTTATGGGTCTATGTTGATACAGTTTTGTTCAGTAGTTTTACTTTTATTAACAAAACTTCTAATTGCTCCTGTGTTTACTTCTGCTATGCACTCATTTCCTATATATCCTTCAAAAATTATTACTTTAATTCTTAATTTATTTGGATTATTTATTCAGTTTAATATTCTTAGTTTACTTAATTGTCTAGACATAGTGGGTTGCTTACTAATACTTAACATGTTTCCTTCTATCATTTGGAATTAATGTTTCTTGTTCGTGTTGTTTGGTTACTTGATGTTTTCCTGTTAAAGCATATATCATCTTTGTTTCTATACTCATAACCTTACTTCTTAGAGGCATTTTTATATTATCTAATTTATAGTATAAAGTTAATGTCAATTCTTTACGTTTGTCTTCTAGCGAAATACTAAAGTCTGGTTGGATTATAAATTTAATTTTTTGGTATATTAAGTTTCCTTTAATTACTGATATCAACACATCCTGTAAGTTGTCTAATATCTTGTCATCTACCACATAGATTTGGATTGGTGTATCTATATTTTTTTGAAAATATGCTTTTATGGTAAATTCTACTCCTCCAAAATATATATTCTTATACCTTCTAGCCTCTTTTGGTCTTAACTTTAAAATTTCTCTTTTGATTACTTCATCTGTTACTAACATTTCCTTATATTTGGCTTCTAATATAAGAGTTTTTTCTTCTAATTGCCTAATTTGTTCATCTCTTAATATTAACATGTTCCTTAGCGTTTTAATATTATTTTCTTGTTGGTTAATTATAATCATGCTAATTTTACAGCTTTCAATATGTTGGTTTATATCCCTATTAAAATCTAGTGGTTTGTCTACTACAAGTTTTATTCTTTGTATGTAATTTTCAATCTGTGGAGTATCCATCATATTCTAATTCTTCATCAAATCTTGCCATCATTTCTTGTTCATATTGTTCTTCTAATTCCTCTAACGTGTCTGACAAATTATCACGTTCCATCATTTCTATAGTTTCTTCCTCTGTTTCCATGATCCATACATACTCTGGGAAACTTAAAAGGGTTTTTAATAAATTTACTAAAGCTTTTATACTCTCTTTTTCTATATCACTTAAAGGTTCTGAGTTTTCTACAATATAGTTCATTTGATGGTGTAGGATTGTTATCGTACTTGAATATATTTCATGTTCGTCTCTTACCATAACCGCTCATCCTAAGGCATCTTCCAATGATTCTGGTAATTCTAATTTTGCTAGTTTAGTAAAATGATTTGTAATTTCTTCAAATATCTCTCTTGCTTCTAGGCTTACTCTGCTACCATTTATTTCCCTTTTTCTTATGCCTAATGCTATGTTTTTCATGTTTTCAGGCTGCTGGGGCTACTGATCCTAAATCTACCATTTCTATAGCTTGCTGCCAAATGTTTACGCGTTGTTCTTCTCTGTCTAAATTTTAATCCATAATAGCATCATTTCTGCTGGTGTATTGCTACCATGTATTTTATTTTTTACTAAAGGAATAAACCTATTTATCTGCTCTACATGGTGTAAACTTGTTGCTTCTGCCGCAAACTCTTCTAAATCTCATAATAAATATAATATTCTCTTTATATCTTGAGTATTTAATACTACTGAAATTTTTCTTATTAAATGCCAAAAATATTCTGTCTTTGACCATCTTCTATATAGGTCCAAATATTATCTATGTCCATTGTTGCTTATACCGAATATCTTTTAAAGAGACTTTATAAACTTATCCTATATACAATTTTAATGATTCTATTACAATTTTATATTCCGGATTTGCTGCTAGGTTATCTCTTAAAATCTGATTAGTGTCTAATATATGAATTATCGTGTTCAAATCTTTTTTAATTTATGCAAATTCCAACAAAGTAGCATTAAAAGAACATTTAAGACAGTCAAATCTGCAGCAATGAATGAAGGGAAATTTACTTCGTCCAACTTCTGATTTGTCTTCTCAGCAAGTAGTAAAACAGAAAGATCGGTTTGATTCATTGGGTTTGGGCCCATCTGATTAAACTTTGCCCAAACGATTGGATACGTGATATGGGTCAGCTGGCCCAAATATATCTTCATAGCAACGTAAGTCAGTCCACGTCTCGCCAAATTTTAAATCCAATCATTTGTCATCTTCACCTTTAATTATTATAATATGATTTTAGATTGTCATAAAGTACAAAGTATAAATATTAATACACCATTCATTTACAATAAATTTAAGGATTAAAATTCATGCTCACTCTTTTAAATTGGAGATTGTAAGATATAATCTTGTTAAGTACATGTGATGATATGATTATACGAGTAATCAAAAAAAATATTGTAATTCTTAAAAGACATTATTAAGATTGAATAAATTTATGAATTATTATAGTTCTTTTATAAGCTTGTGTAGCTCAAACCAGAAATTTAAGATTGAATAAATTTATGAATTATGATTTTTTTAAAATCATAATTCATAATCTATATATATATAAAAAGAAAATCCTGACATGTCCACGTGACATCTTGAATTCTTATTATTTATATTTTTCTAAATTTTCAGAATCTTACTTTTTTATTTCATATAATTCTAATTTCTTGATTTTTTTTTCTATTTCACTTCAATTTTAATTCTAATTGTAATTGTATATTAATTCTAAATTTCTCTAAATCTACGACTCTTGGTCTACGGCACTTGGTCTCCTATCTCTATAAATCCTAGCAATTCCCTCTCTTATAGCACAAAGCCACGTCGATCTCCTCCTTCTATTCTAACGTGCGTCATTGCTCCGTCCCTCTATTTTTGTCTTCATCGTGAAGGTCTCGCTACATCTCTATTTTTCGATCGATCCTGCTCATAGTATTGTTGTTTGATTGAATGAGTCTGCAAAGGGATTTGCATGGTTTTCCATATGTTTGTGTTAGATTTGATGTTTTGTGCATTGTTTTATTGCTTTAGATATATATGTGATTATTTTATTGCTTTAGATATATATGTGATTATACTGATGATAGTTGAAACAGAACTTTGCCATTACTATAAGGAGATTGAGATCCATTTTTGTTGAATAATAGGTTGTTGATATTGCTGAGAGTATATAAAAGGAAAATCATAATGTTCACGTGGTATCTCGAATTGCTGTTGTTTATATTTTTTTAAATTTTCAGAATAAACAAACATTGGGTTAGGGACAACTTTGAAACCATTGTTAGGAGATTGCAAGACTCATTCTCTATTGCGAGGCAACACAAGTGTTGGGAAACCCAGCACATGGGACAATTTAAGGAAATTGAAGACTTGGAGTTGCCCAAAGGCCTGATCGAGCCCCCTGCACTATTGTCTACAGTGTCGTAATAAATTAATTGTCTCATCATATATATATAAGCTTATAATTCAGAATTATTATTCATGTTGTTTGTATATTATCACTCTGTGGTTAAACTTTTTTTTTCCAGAAAATAATGGTGTTAATCTATCGTTTGGCCTTCTCTTCTTCTGTAGATAAGCTTATGTACATATTGCTCATATTGTTTATTCAAATACTTATCAATTGAAAGTTTTGTTGTATATTATTACTTAAATATACATAATACAAGCACAACAATGTAATTCCTCTACAACTCAAATACTGTACATACATGGACATGTATCATCTAACAATGATTGTACACGTTTAAAAGGAGATGCAAAATTGGAGAACAATCAAATACACGATTAAAGCTTTATTTTTGTGAAAAATGAATGAAAAAAATAATTTAAAGCTTAAATTCTAACCAAAATAGAACAAAAGTTAGAAAGTTAGAAAATAGGAATTGTTAAATTCTCTTCAAAGAGTGACACTATAAGATATTATTAATAATCACTATTCATTTGGAAACAACTCATATTAAAAAATAATAAGTCAAAAATCATAATTTCTCCTATTATAAATATACATGTCATAAACTAAACACAATTTTTATTTGAGACTGATGATCAGGGATTTGATGACTATAACTAAATATGATGCTTCCCAAATGAAGTTTTTTCTACTCCATCCAAAAAATAGTGATTCGTCAAATGTAACAAGTTATGTTAAAAAACTGTATTTTATGCATCAAGTTGTTTATAAATTTATGTGATTTTTAATATATTATTTTTGAAAAATTACAAGTCTAACATATTGAATATGAATGTTTTACCGGCTTCCAGACAGACGTCAATATTGCCTATTAGCTAATTAAGTAAAACATATTCAACTTCAAAATATATTAGAAATTATATTGTTTTTTCCTCAAGTTAAACAATTTTAATTATTTAATAAAATTAAGCAAATAGCACCGCGCATCGCGCGGAGCTACACCTAGTAAGACTAAAACTTACATCATTCTTTATTTACCTATAAAATCTTCCGAACGAGATTGAGATTCACAATCTCTTCACCAAAAGTGAGGCTACACCGCTAAAGTGTTCATTTGAAAACAATAATATTGTTTGGGTATGATCAAACCAACTGAACCAGATCAGTCAGTCGGTTAATCGATCGATTCGTAACACCAAACCATCCTATTTAAGTACTCTACCTTCAATTTAGTGAATTTACACAACCCCTCGACCCAAACCCAACCAACATAGACACGTCTCCTCCGTCTCACTTTATTGAATAACCGAATCGACCAAGGTAGTCGAATCGGTTTCAATTATCTTTATTGGAAAACTGACTTCGGTCAGTCGGGTTGGTTATGATCGGTTTTAGACCAGCGAACACCTGCAGAGGACAGTTGGAATATTTTGTAATTCTTAATTAAATAGTCTAAACTTAATTTCCAAATAAAGGGAATGGGAACTATCCAGTAACGGTCCGGGTCGGGTCAGTCCAGCCCGACAACCACAGGCATATATATATATAAGGTCCCGAAACATAAATTTAGCCATATTAATCTGAGCCAGGTAGTAAAAAAATATAGCGCTAGTCTTCGAGCAGAGAAAAGAGGCACAGAGCCTAATTTTCACACCTCCGCTCTCAGCTTCAGGTCACGCCATTTCAGTTTCAGCTCTCGAAGCACTGTAAGCTCCAGATCTAGGGCTTTTTTTCGTTCAAATCTTCGCCGATCTCGTCGAATTTTGCTTCCTTGCTTGTTCGTCTTCGATTTGTATGGATTCTTCGTCCTGTGCTCGACACTGAGCTGCTGTTTGCGTCGCTGTTCTTGATTCGGTGAAGTTTTTGTGGTCTCTGGTTCATTTTCAGGTCGTTTTTGGGAGGTTTGTGCCGATGAGCGGCAAGGAGGTCGTGAAAATGGGAGAGTCGCGGCGATTTCAGCTCGGAACCGTCGGAGCGTTGTCTCTGTCGGTTGTGTCGTCGGTGTCGATAGTGATTTGCAACAAGGCGCTCATCAGTTCGCTCGGTTTCTGTTTTGGTGAGTATTTGAGAGTTTAATGCTGATTTTGAGCTTGGATGTGTTTGATTCATGGCGTTGGAATGTGATATTTGCTTTTAATACTTTGTTTTGGGGGATTCAGTTATTGCATTTGTGTGGTTACGTATGGCCTACGTTTTGACTTGTGTTTTTTGGTTTTGAGCTTGCCGACAAAGCGATTTTCACTTGATTTATTGCTGAATTATCTGGATATTGATGGTTTTGAAATCTGTCAACATGACTGTTTCAACTGGCCGTACAGATTTTATGCATGATAGGTTTTTGTTGGCCAAGCTAATGTCACTCGTTGACCTGAAGGAGCGAGTGTATTGAATTCTACTGGCTGTCAGAGACGGGCCTAATAGGCTTCTGGGTAGATACTGTCATATATTAATATCTGTATGATATAGTTGTCATCTTAAAATGCTTATGGCAGTTAGCTGTTCTTAATAAAAAAAATATAAGTGTTGTATAGCTTTGTGTTAGCTGTCAAATGTTGAATTCACATTACTGTCTACTACTGTCTCAGATCTTTTATGTTTTGGAAAATTCTAATTTTATTTCTGTTGCATGATAAGCATGTTCAATATATCATGTATATCCTCGTCAAATTGAAATTTATTTCCAAAATTTGACGGATTCCTTATGTTAGAAACAAATCCCATTATCCGATCCTCAAAAGGAAAGGGAAGTCAACCTGGGTGTATTCCAATTACCCTTCCTAGATAGTACAAACGGTTCTGCACTATATTTAAACAAGTTTCTTGCTGTTGTCGTCCATATTAAACACCTAAGGCACACTTAAATGCTTCATAACCTATTTAACAAACTTCATATGTGGGACTGTTTCTTTTCATCCCATGGAGCAATAGAAAATGGATCTTTCGCTTAGAGTAGCTCAAATTTATCTGCCTTACAGGTTACTGTAGAAAATTCGAACCTGCGTCTTCTCAAGATAATCTGAAATGAATATGATACCATCATTACTTCATTAGGTAGGAAAACTCTCATTTAAGCCTCGGGACTTTTACAGATCATAGATTTTGGTGTGATTATTTAAATTGAATAGTTTGCAGATATGAAGAAACTATCCAGATATGATCTTACATTGATACTTCTGGGTCACTTTTATCGTGCTAGTACTTATGTGGTTTGTAGGTTTGGTACTAGTAATTAGCATTAGTTGCTACATCGGAATCCCTCTATTATAAAAAAATTGTTTTGCTAAATTCTTATTTCTAATTGTCTAAGCTCTATATGTATTTTCATTTTCGTGCAGCAACAACCCTGACAAGTTGGCATCTCTTAGTAACCTTCTGTTCTCTTCATGGTGCTTTATGGATGAATTTTTTTGAACACAAACCTTTTGATAAGAGAGTGGTAATGGGCTTTGGCATTTTAAATGGAATATCCATTGGGTTATTGAATCTTAGTCTGGGGTTCAACTCTGTTGGTTTCTATCAGGTAATATATTCTTCTTCTATAAAAATTCTTCACCTTCTAAAGATGATGTCGTTTTCTGAGAAGCATTTGATATAACTTATTGCTTTTATTTTTCTATTTTAGATGACAAAACTGGCTATCATTCCTTGTACCGTGTTTCTGGAGACCCTTTTCTTTGGAAAGAAGTTTAGGTCAGTCTTTGTAGTTCCTTACATTTTCTACTATCAAGATGTTGACATGTTGAAGTTAGGCATTTGTATCTCTCAATTATGCAATTATGAGGATGCCTAAACTTGAATCTACCGTAGTCGTGTAGATATCCTAAACTTGAATCTACCCTAGTTGTTTACTAATTGCTTTCCTTTTATCATTTTGCAGTAGGAGAATTCAACTTTCTCTTACTCTCCTACTTATAGGTGTTGGGATAGCAACCGTTACTGATCTGCAACTCAATACCCTGGGCTCGGTCTTATCCCTTCTCGCAGTTGTTACGACATGCATAGCTCAGATTGTATCCTTCACTGACATTTCATCCATTGATAATCAATGCATATTTTACCTTTTTTTAAAAAAATAGTTGCCTGTTATTATAGGATTACAAAAAATTACAGAAAAATCCTACACTAACCCGTACCCCACATCTGCTCCCAAGCAAGTGACCCACCACTAGGATTCGATTAATCCAAACCAAGGATCTCAGACAAGATTGAACGAGACAGTCTATCTTATATTAGAGCGTCTAAATTTCGTCATAACAAGAAAGTCTATTGATGTTGCACGAGTCTGTTCACAGAAAACAATTTTGTAGTTATTTAAGGAACAAGAAGTCCCCTTTGAGCTGATTACTTAGGAATTTTACAAGCATGTGTCTACGATATTTTGGCATTTGTTCCATTTAATCTGTGTTTTTCATGGTTTTTCGGTGCAATTCGCGAACAAATATTTAGTAGTCTGGACTGTTCTTGTTCAAGGGATTTATCTTTTTCGGTTAGCAGATATGTTGTTAATTTGTAACCTTGTTTTAGACCTTAATCACTACTTCCAGATGACAAATACCATTCAGAAGAAGTTCAAAATTTCTTCAACCCAACTGCTCTATCAATCTGCTCCCTACCAGGCGATGACTTTATTGGTCTCCGGTCCGTTTCTGGATTGGTTTTTGACCGATAAAAACGTGTTTGCTTTCAAATACACACAGCAAGTAGTGGTGAGGATTGAATATTTTTCCAAGCCCCATTATGATTCATCTTTTCATTTCTCTGCGCCTAAATTATGACTCAAATTTGGGGTTGCAGGTTTTCATTGTTCTGTCCTGCCTGATCTCCGTCTCGGTTAACTTCAGCACATTCCTCGTGATCGGGAAGACATCTCCCGTCACCTATCAGGTTCTCGGGCATCTCAAGACGTGTCTAGTTCTGGCATTTGGTTACGTCTTGCTTCATGATCCGTTTAGTGGGAAAAACATTTTGGGGATTCTTATTGCCTTAGTTGGAATGGTTCTGTATTCTTACTTCTGCACTATCGAGAGCCAGCAAAAACTCGTTGAGGCACCAACACTATCGTCCCAGGTACTAATTCTCATTGTGCAAGTGTATATTTTTATAAAAAATAACGAAATTGTCCCTGAAATTAAGAATGATTTTTTAAAAAAAGAAATACTTTTTAAATTTTTTTTTTTAAAATTTCTATTTTATCTTCTAACTTAAATTTGTATTTTTTTGTTAAATTATTAAAAAGTTACAATTTATTTTTTTATTATTAAATTATTAAAAAGTTACAATTTATTTTTTTATTATTATGTTATGAAAATATTTATTTTTAATTTCAGGTGAAATTTTGTTATTTTTATGATAAAAAAACACATTTTGCACAAAAATGTAAAGTTTCGGAGCACCTTTTGCCCTTTTCCCTTTTCAATCCACTTATCGATTACCTTTGTTTCATTTTCCTCCTTTTTGGTGATTCAAGAGCAAGGAAGACGAGAGCGATCATCTACTGAGAGTGGAAAATGGAACGGGTGTATCTACAGAAGCCACGGTCGAGAAGGCTTCTTCTACATGGAATTCAAACAAAGATCTTCATGCTTAAAAAGGCCATCGCAATTTGATTCTTCTGCACATGCACGATTGAGCTTCGTGAATGATGTAATTGGTGAGTGTATTATTTGTTGCTAAGAAACCAACAAAATAAGTTGATTCATAAACATATTTTGATGTAATTTCTTCAGGTGGCTATGAGAAGGTAAATTTTTGTATGCAGCAACTTTTAATTAGTGCGATCAGTTTCCAAATGATTTGGGCTGGTGGATACTGCATGCATTCTCACACTAAGTAAATTTAAGTAAAATCATTACAAAAATTAGGTAAAACATAAAACCTAGACAAATTCAGAGCAGGGATCGCAAGTTGACAAACATTGTTAAAGCAAAATAAAATTTAAGGGCATTTTTGACAAAGATACACACTTAGCAATAAAAAATGCAAGTTCACCCAAAAATAAAAATTCACAACCTCTTGGCAAAATTGGAATAGTTCATGGCAACTTCATGCAACCTTCAAAACAAAATTCCAGTACCTTACATAATCCAAATAAATACTCAAATTTTAAAACTGGGCAGTTTCAGAGTGTCGTAAACTACCCTAAACAACTCAAGTTGAAGATACAAAAACTTGAAAGGGCACAATAGCAATTTCTTCAAGTACGAGCGGGAGGAGCTCCAGCAGCACCGGGAACACGGGGAGCTTGCCCAGGCTGACCAGGCTTTGGGGCATCATCCTGAAAAAAAACATAAAACAAAACATTTCAACTCGAGCAATATATTAGTAAATAACAAAGCAGGAGGCAATAGTTGATGCAAATAGATAACAAAATATAAATGTTAATATTTTTGCAACACATATCCCCAACTTGCCCGATTAATCCCCAATTAGTCCATGTTTAGTCATATAATTCCTGACTAATCATTTAATCGGGTCGAAGGTCCTCTCCACCCAACTAGCACCTATAACTTATTACAACACTGATCTTAACAATTGACAAGTGGAGAGGATGAAAGGTAAATAAGTTAACAATTGTCAGATACCGAAAGCTAAGACAAATGAAAAGAATGGCAAGGTGAGCAAACCAGATACACATTGACAAGTATTATATGCAATCACACAAATAGTAAACAAAATTGGCAATGCAAACTACTAGAAAAATGATAGGAGTGGGTATATAATATACCAAAAAAAGGGCACAAATACATATACTAGAATCAGGTTCTCATTAAAAAATAATTGTGAACATATAAAATGTAGTCAATAACAGTACAAATGAATTCAGAAAACAATGACGGGCATCGCCTATGTACACAATTAGACCAATGAATTCAGAAAACAATGACACGCATCACTTCTAGTAATTGTCTGCCTTATGTTATAGTATAAATTTATAGCAGAAAGAAGTTTTATCCAATCAAACATACATATAAAGCAGTTAGATTCATTAACATTTCACCAGATCTACAAAAAAAAATTAAAACGGCAATATCTGCATCCAAACTAGCACTAGCAACACAATATTAACAAAAAACATTTAAAAAGAACAACAAAAGATGAGAATAAATTAAAATCAAACTGACCCTGCGCCTGATGAACCGCTGTGGTGGCTCACGGTTCCTCCTGTTGGTGCGGGGACGCAACCTCACAACGTGAGAGTGAATGGCGCAAGACACACAGTACTGCATCTTTGCGTACAGCTTGGGAAGAGTGTACTCTGAAAAAAATCAAATAAAATTCACTAATTCAACAAATAGATTTAATTTCATAAAATAAAATAAATCAACAAAATGATCTGAGAAACGAATAGTCCAAAATAAGACATTGAATAAAATGCAATACATGAACAAAATAATCTGAACACACTCAAATCAATTTCACTAGTAAAGCACAGATCTCATTCCACAAAAATAAGATAAATCATTGGAGAAAATGATCTGAGAAACGAAAAATTACGTTCGTAGACGCAAGCCTCCTGCACATCTCTGACAGCAGCTTGCTCCACGATGTTCCTCACCAGAAATCTCTTGATCGCCTTGTCCTTTCACCAAAATGCACCGATTCAGATCCATAAATTTCAACAAACGAATATCAAATTCGCCGACGAATCGGAGAAAGAATGAGAAATCGGATTGGATTCGATTACCTTGGGGCAGCATTTCCCGCAGTTGGAGCAGCGGATGAACTTGACATGTCCGCGTCCGTGCTTGTTGCGACCTCCATTCCTGCGCTTAAACGTCTGCGAAACCGAAGAAGAAGAAGAAGCCGATTAGGTATTGAAGATGAGACGAAGATTATACAGAGAGACTCGGAAGGTACGGTGCTGAAGAACTCACCATGACGAAGCGAAGATCCGAATGTTCTCTGGAGGCAGTGACGAAGACGAAGGGCTCGTCGGCTCTATCACTCTCTTCTAGGGTTTCTGATGGAGAAGAAGCGATATGGTTTACGACAGTTGCTTTTATACTGCGAAATTTCAATGTGTATTTGCATTCAGCCCCCTCCACCTTTTAATATTTATGTTTTCTCCCCAAAACTCTGTTTCTCTTCTTGTATGATGGTTAATAAGTACTTAATACAAATTTAATTTACCCTTTTAGAACTCATTTAACCATACTAAATGTATTTTATTTTAATTTATACACAAGTATAAATATCGAACCAGCCTTTATATCATCAAAACAATGTAGAACAAAATGCAAGACCACATGTTACATGCTGATGGATAAAGTTCAAATCAAACATTTTCAAACCAAAGTAAGTATTGTGTCAATAGACGGAAAAATTATCAGAATACCATAATCGATTCAGTCATGTGCAACGTAAACCTACGAGACACCAGTTCAAATGTATCACCAAAAATTTGATAATCGATTGCAAAAAAATTGAGAAAACATATTCATGTAAATGAGGAAATATGATATGTTTTGGGTTCTCAGAACCTACCCTAATTGATTGAGAAAAAAAGCTACAGTGTTATTGTAGTAATTTAGTAAATAATCACATGCTAAGTCAAATCATTATAATCACTGTAAAAGTCAAATCATTATCATCAAATAATGAAATAATGAGGAAATATGATATGTTTTGGGTTCTCAGAACCTACCCTAATTGATTGAGAAAAAAAGCTACAGTGTTATTATAGTAATTTAGTAAATAATCACATGCTAAGTCAAATCATTATAATCACTGTAAAAGTCAAATCATTATCATCAAATAATGAAATAAAGTATCAACTAAAAAACCAGGTAATTTTATTGTTGATTTGGTCATGCTCGATAAGGAGCTACAGAGATCACCTAGCATATACTTTGTTCTGAACAACTTTAACAAACAACAGATCCTCTGAGGAAGTCTCTATATATTACAATGCCCACACACACTTATGCTATGTGAAATTGCACGAGAGACGATGAGCTTAACTCGGGCACTCTGCGTCGTAGACATCGCTCGCATACTTCCAGTTAATGACTTTCCATATGTTCTTTAGGTAGTCTGGTCTCACATTCTTGTACTGCACAGTAACAAATTACGGGTCAGGATGAGCTATATCGCATCTGTAGTTCCCGTTCAGTCAAACATAGAAGCCTTGTAAATGCATGCATGATTGTGAGTGTAAAAGAGAAGAGATTCGGTCCTAGTTTCCATCTGACATTATTTTTTCAGAAATCGTGCTTGAGATGTGTGATTTGATTTGTGAATCCCAAATTAACCTTCAATTTCCTGATTTGAATAGCAATTTCGCCACCATGCATTGAGACGATATAACTAGTATAATAATTCTCGAATCTCCATACTACAAATTTAGAGATTATGAGATTTCCGTTGATTTAGCTACACCATATAAATGACAACACTGATATCGGCAGATAAGCAACGAACTTGCAAATATTGGTTATAAGAATTCATCAAATGCTGAGTTATGGGTATTACCTGTAAGTAGTATGCATGTTCCCAAACATCTATACCGAGCAAAGGAACTAAACTCGGACCTTTAGTCACAAGTGGGTCCTGCAACGAAATTTTGACAATCATCAAATACTTGACAGTCAAAAAGTTCCGGATGATATAATGCACTAAACACAGAATGGAGACCACTTATGAAAGCAAGCTTCTGTATCAGTAATGTATTAACCACCCAAAAGGTTTACATACTGCTGATATAATTAAGAGAAAGAGTACCGAGATGTTAACAACCCATTTATATAATGACCAAGATCAATTGTTTGTTGCCAGACCATAAATATAGTTGACAACCTCGAGAACAAACCATGAATTCAGATATCCGACAATCATAAGCCTGTACATCACTACAATAGGGAAATCCATAATAAACTGATATTTTGCTACTCTCAGGCATATTGTTCTCATTCAAAAGAATCAAAAATATAGTTCTCGAGTCAAGGGCTATCGTGCTAAAACAATATTACCATCGTCGTAGATAGAGGCTATTAATATTTCCCCAAAAAAGCATCATTACCTGATTAGCAGTGGTTTCAACGACAAGCTTCTTCAACTCTTTATCCAGACCAAGCCACTACATATGAATATGTCCAAATAAACAAAGACGGTGAGAAAGAGAACTTGAGAATTACACGCTTCATGTAAACAAAAAATGTAGAAAGATACTGAACTAATAACTTACCACCCATCCAGAGCCCTGCAACGCAGCACCCTCTGTGCTCATTTTCTTCATCAATGTGTCCAAAGAACCAAAATCTGTGTCGATAGCCCAACCCAACACACTGTGTGGCTGCTCACCACCTCCTTCCTGCCATGTGTGAAGCATTAGATAAAAGGTTAAAAATCAAGAATGTGGATTGGAACTTAATACAAACACATAAGAAATAAGTTTTGATACATACACTGACAGGAGTAAGATTCTTCCAGAAAATAGAGTGGTTAACATGACCTGAACGAAAACAATCAATTATGAACAAGGCAAAGACGAGGTTGTCAAGATAAGAAAATTTATGAAAAGAACACTTCATACAGCTGAAAATGGAAAGGAATATGTCTTCGACTCTCTAGTAGAACGTTATCCCCAGATTCATTTTTCTATACATTTCTAAGCTGATAATGAAAATTCAATCGAGTTTCATGTTTGGTGAACCGTTCTATACCGTTCACTACTTCACAAATGTATATAAGTTGAAATTTCAAGAGGCTTCCATAAAGAATTAACATTACAATGGTCTGAAACAAGTCGCCAAGTTTGTTCTACAAATAAATATCTCTATCCAATAAATAATCTTCTGAAACGCAACACTTAAGGTCTCAGTTAGTACCAATCAAAATTTTCTTCTGCCTCAATCCTCCGAACTAAGTTCAACTATCAGCTGATTGTGTCCTTCAGTGCATAAAATCTTCCTAATGCCAATCAATTTCACCACATGAACTTCTCAAATGTGCTGAACCAGCCAAATTCGAAGGAACAAACAGATATATAAGCATACATAGTGATGTCCCCAATCCAAATTTGTTTCTATCAGTTCAATTACAATCAACAGCACCGACGAATCTAAGAACACGACAAACACCAATCCAAAATCACAGAAAAATTAAAAAAATCGAACGAAAAATCAGTTTCAACAAAAACGAAGACAGAGAGCGATTGAGTACCTCCGCCGTTGAATTTGATGGCGCTGTGCAGCTTCACGACGGCGGCGGAGTCGCCCTTGGCCATGGCGTCGTCGAGCTGCTCGAGAGCTTTGCTGTAGTTGGTAATGTAAGCTTGATGGTGCTTCTGGTGATGGATCTTCATAATCTCTCCGCTGATCACTGGTTCGAGAGCACCGTAGTCGTAGGGAAGATCGGGGAGCGAAAACGTCTGCAACCCGCGAGAACCTGAGCCTAACAGCTCCGAGGCTCGCGCCGCCATGGCTCTCCTGCTCCTCAGCACCGATCTCAGAGCCATCTCTCTCTCTCTTTCGCGAAATCTTCACTCTGGTCTTCGAGTTCGAGCTTGAGGTGTGCTTCTGAGGAACTCTGATGATAGAGCTGGAGGGTAGAGAGAGGAGGAGCGGAGCGGCGTAGTGGGACCCACCGAGTTGAGTTGGTTTGGACCGAGTCAGTCGGCCCAAAACAGAACCAAACTTGCAGTGTAGGAGAGCCCATTATAGTATTGGGCCAACTTCATTTAGGCACTGTACAGGCCCATCTAACCTACTTTTTGCTGCAAGGAAATAACAGCAGGGTGGGGGTGGGAACGGTTCCGAACCGGTCATAACCAACCGGACCGAACTATTTGGTTATCAATATATGGAAACCTTATTTGGAACAGTTCAGTTTCTAGTCTGATTCTGGCCGGTTCAATTTTGGTCATATCCGATTGGAACTGATTAGTTTTCGATCTCGAGCTCAACGAATTGAAGCCCGATTCATAGGAAAACGTTGAATTTACTATCATATAAAACATTAACTAAAATCGAATGTTACGATTTAACTGCTACAATGACGACGATAAATAAATAATATATGTGGGTGCACGAGAGGTGGGCACGTGGTGACACATATGACAAATCGGTTCGGTCCTAATAGGGTAATCAACGGTATCGAGTTTTAAAAACCATAATCAAACTAAAATTGAATGATTCTCTTAAATTCAAACTCAAACTCAAACCATTATCCATAATTTTGACTTTTCGGCTCTGAATCCAATTCAGGACCGATTTCAGGTCTAAAGTACCCTTAAGCAGGTGCATTTCAATGATATTTTGGTTTGTACTAGCATCCCGATGCAACAAGACCCAATCAAAGAATTTCCATATAAATGAACATACGTGTATTAATGTCACACCAATAAATGATAAAAATGGCACGAACTTGAAGAATTGAAAGAGGTAAACGTCTTGAGTTAGTTTAGGATACTTATACCTTATTCTTAAATTGATATATGTAAGAATTAATATATATTTCTAAATATTAATTAGTGTCAGAGAAGCGTGAATTCAAAAACTGTAAAAACACAGTTCAGAGTTTACATTTACATTTTGATAACACTAAAAACACGAAAATTTAAGAAATCATAATCAAAGCCCGCTCCAATCTAATAAATTAGACTTCAAATTGTGCTAAAATTTCCATTTACTCCAAAGACTATATGCCATGTAAATGACTAGGATAATCTATATATATAAGGAAAATCCTCAAGTCGACACGTGGCATTATTTTTGAAAGAAATATATAAATTATATTTTTATGAATTTCTGAATTTTTATTGTATTTTTATTGTTACCGAAACCTAAAACAATAATATAACTATAATAACACATGTACAAGAACTCTAACATAGGAAAAGTCCTAACTTTAATATAACAAATAAAAATATGTATATGTATTGTGAATTTATAAAAGGAAAATCCTCAAGTCGACACGTGGCATTACCTTTGAAAGGAATATATGAATTCTATTTTTCTGAATTCCTGAATTTTTATTGTTACCGAAACCTAAAACAATAATATGACTATAATAACACGTGTACACGAACTCTAATATAGGAAAAGTCCTAACTTTAATACAACAAATAAAAATATGTATATGTATTGTGAATTTCACGAGTAATTAATCATACTAAACCTAAAGTAATAATATAACTACAAGTATACATGTACATTGACTCTGATATAAGATTTCTTAACTTTGATAGAACAAATATATGAAAAAAACTCCACTATATATATACATGCATGAACAAATACGAAATAGATACAGCAATATGGCAGTCTTGTACTTTCAAAAGAAATTGAATATTTTAATTTGTTGTCAATGGTTATTTATGTGCAGGAGTTACAAGAACAAAGAAAAATCTCCAATCAGCTAAAAAATGGTACGTGTATTAACGTCTCACATCTTGAAAGAATATGTCGGTGCAGTATTATTAATAAATTATTATCGCGTGATATATTTGTTTCAGTTCTCATACCTAATAGGTTTCAATGATTTCATACCGACTGTTCAATTCCGTGATCCATTGAGAGGTTCGTAAAGAACGATACTTTGATTATCAAAATACGATTGACAAATTATGACTAACACATGGAGCAATTTTATATTGTTGAACTATATGTTATTAGTCTTTATGATATTTTTTCCTTCGTATATTATGCTATGTGAACGGGTGATATTTATTTTAGCTCTTTGGATATTTTAAAAATCATTGACCAAGGATCTTATCATCTATATGTATTTGGAGTCACAGTTTTTAATTAGTTTTAAATGTGTTAATTTCGAATCTTGACATGGCAAAAACTTACATTTATTATTTTTTCAACTTTTAATTTTTCATCGTACAATCTTATTTTATGTAGAGCTGATCACACAAAAAAATAATTTGAGATTGATAGGTGAATGTACATAAATTATTGAAGCCTAATTAACCGACTTAAACATGGTTAATGCATATCAAAATATTATATATATATACATATATATATATACACACTTAAGATATAGCACAATTTGTAATTGAAATTTAATTATAACATATAAATTAATTTTAATTATTTTTTAATATTTTTTAAATAACATCGCGCATAGGGTATGCGCGGTACTACATGACCTAGTATAATTTAAAGTTTTGTTCATGTGACAATTTGTTCACATATGATATATACATTTGTTCTATACAAAACCTAGGTGGTAATTAATCAAAAAATATATAAAAATAACCAACAGATAAAAGAACCGAAACAGGGGTATAATAGGCAATTCACACTAGCTAGCTTCAGTTGTGTAAACCGTTAGTCCCTTTGCTGGGCCCAGACGGCGGTAACTTCCCCTTCGGCAGAGCACTCAGAAGCATCGGCCCGTATTTTCCGGCGAGCCACGTGGCCTCAATCCCACCGTCCATTTTCACGGCCTCCGGAACAATAGCTCCGCAGTTCAATTTCAGGGCCCGACCAGCCTCAGACGACGAGGCCATCAAGATCAGGGCCGTTAAAAGCAGCAGCACCGCCGCCGCGAGCGGCTGTGATTTCGCCATAATTTGTGATTGTTTCGCTCAAGATCGATCCTGCGGTGGAAGATTTTTGGTGCGATTTTTTGATTTGGTGCGATTGAATTGAGTGTGGAGGGAAGGTCTATGGGGATTTATTTATAAGGAAGAAACGGGTGGGTTGACAAAGTCAACTGAGGCGTGTAGTGCAAGCTATTGGATACGACCTCCTTATGTTTTGGGTCTTGACCTTTTGGGTTTGGTCAGAGCCAACTTGGTTTTGACTTGTAACTTCGTTACGTGTTTCTCTCGGAGGTTTAAATTCTTAGTCCGTGTAGGACGGTTCAAGGTTCAATAACCGAATCGAACTGATTATAACTGAACAGATCTGATTGGTCTGGTTTTTGAATTTTGAGAACTGATGATCGAACTGTTCAAAGAGTTTTGGTTCATTTTTGACCGACCGCCTCAGCAGCTCGATTCGGTCGGTTTGACAGTTTTTCCAGAAAACTCGTTTTTGACCGACCGCCCCAACATCTCGGTTCGGTCGGTAAAACGGACACGAATCAGAATTGTAGAGGCTCGATTTCGCCTCGTCGGACTCGAAATCGGTGGGTCTCGTCGGACTCGGGGTTATGAATCCTCAATCGCCTCTCTCTTCACGATGCCTCTCTCTGCTATGGTTCGAATCACTCTGAAATTGAAAGTGAAAAATCGAACAAGTACGAAAGAGAGTATATGTATACAAAAACAGCGCCCTTTTTTGTTTATTTTCATTACCTATTCGGTTCGTTTGCCAATTGTTCAAAGAAAACCGAATCATAGACCAAACCAAAAGAGCTTTCATTTCTATATATAACCGAACTGGCCGGTTTGATTACCGAATAATTCGGTTTGGTCCGGTCATTTTTTGCACAGTCCGTGGACTAATACTAATCCACATATTAAGATAAAAATCAAATAATAATAAATCAACTATATGATAATTATATGGTTAATTAGGAGTTAGATTGGTCCACTATTTAGAGAAAAAAATACAATAAATGATATTGAATTATAGTTTTACGATTGAGATATCCTAACTTTTTATGTTAAGATGTCTAACTTGGACGGATCAATTTGTAATTAAAAATGCTATATTATTATTATTATTATTAAAATAAAATTAGCGAAGTTTATGCCAGCTATCATGTGCGGTCTAACCGCGTTGGTCCGTCTCTGACTATGTTCTCTTCTTTTCGATTCTATCTCTAATTTCCGAGAAAAACCTGAAATGAGTTTCAATTTGAATCAAACTGACTGACTTATTGAGCACGCTATCCACCCAACACACGAACCAGCACAGCAACTTCCTACTCACTTACATTTGGGCCCTGGCCCAGTTCGGCCCTTCTTGGGTTGAGAGTAGGGCTCCCAAAAAATAACCAAACCGACCCAAAACCTTATAAGTCCGGTTTATAATATAAGAACTGTTAAAATCGAATCGAAGATTGATTGATTAGTACACATAACTCAGTTTAAGTGATCGATATTTATTAATTTGGCTTAAAAGTATTGTGTCAACAAAAAATAAGTGAGACTGACCCAGAATGTGAGAATTTAATGACAATCGGTTTTAAAAAAATCCAACAAAAAACCGGTGAGTCGAATAATAATTCAAAACAGTTTAAATGTGAGATTTACATGAAATTCAGTTTATTAAAATCAAACCAAAAATCAACATATTCAAAATCGAACTGAATTCCATCGATTCGATTTTTATTTTTATTTTCTTAAAATCAAACCATAAACAATCCTAGTTGAAATCATGGAGAATATGGGTGGATGAAAATGAAACAAGCTCAAAAAGTTTAATGATTCCCGTGCTCTATTTTGTTACAACAAGATATTGAATTCCCGTCATATTGAAATTTAAGAATGAGTTCGGGGTGATCTAGTGATCTTCGCCCCTTACCTTGCCGGTCAAACTAAGTGAAGACTAGGATGAATGATGAATTGACGATGATTCTCATTACTCTATTAGATTAGAGATACAGATTCTCGTTGTAGCGAAGTATTTATCTTTCTATAAGTATGGGCTCGGAGTTGATCTACATCTCCTACCTTGTCGAATAAGGGTCATATGATCTCGTTGAGTTTGATAATTTTTGGTGAGCTGAAGCTACACTCATTAATCTGATGTCCTGACATATGTATGTGTGTTACTATCGTAGAACAAATCATGAGATCAAATCATTAACTTGTTTAATTAATTATCTATTAATCTCTAATTAGTCCTTGTTTAGACTTATGTTCATTTTTTTCGAGAAATATATTGATCTGTTTCGATTTTTCCTTTTCATGGATTATTTTTGATCGAGCAAAAGTCTTGAGTCCAAAAGATGGAATGTCTAATATTTTTTAGCTAAATAACTTATTGGACTGTTACGAGCAGAGCGAACATGCGGGCTATTTTTCACGCTAAGATATTAAACATGTATGAGAAACTCTATTTAAACTATAGGAAAAATCTCAGATGACTGCACTTAGAATTAACTGTTTCTCACCTACCTCATTTCCATTAACTTCCGTTAAAATCTATTAAAAATATATGGTAAAAAGATTAAAATGCCCCTGAATGTATTATAAATTTTCAAAATGTATCATTTTAACCCCTCTCATCGCTTTCTCTCTTTCCTCCTCCTCTCTCCTCTACTCAATCGACTAAATGATGATCACATGATGAAACCCTTCCAAATGATTCGACAATAAAGACTAGATAATATGAAGCTTGACCTTTCGATAGACCAAGGCAAATTCCATCGCATGATGAAAGTCTACATGCTTGAATGTTTTAAACTCACGAGGATCTGCAAGCAAGCAACACAAATAAAAGTTTATCACAAGAGAAAATCAAATCCGGACAATGTATCAATGGTGCTTGGACGAGGTATTAAAATTTCACTAATGGTTGTATGAGAACGAGCCAGTCAATTTGAGAAAAATAATGAGAATTTTGGAATAGTAAAATGTCACTTATCTCTCCATGTAGCACATTCTCACTTAATTCCCCTTGACTAAAAACACGCTTTCTACGCCCCATTAAGTTTCAAAAGTTTCACTTTACCATTTAGTTAACTTCTTTTTTTGAAATTCCGTTAACTTTTTACAAAATGACGAAAACACAATTATATTAAGATATTTAAAATTGTAAAAATAATTTTGAACTTATTTCTTTGTAAAATATTAAGAATAAAAAATTACATTAGTATTAATCTTTTTTTTTAAAATTTATTTAAAGAATAAATTTTAAACATCATTTTAAAAATAATTAATACAAATATTTTTTATTCTTGGTCTTTATAAAAAAAATTCAAAAATTTATTTATTTTAATTTTTTAATCCTAGAATATTTTTATCATTTCGTAAAAATTTAACTTAATTTTCAAAAAAGTTAATTGAATGAGGTACGGGAAAACTTTTGAAAGAAAACATACTCACAAGGATCTCCAAGTAAGAAGGCAGCACAAATAAAAATTTCACAAGAGAAAAACCAAATCTAGACAATGTATCAATGGTGCATTGGCCAAAGTATCAAATTTTCACCAATGGCCACTCAACTAGAGGAAAATAATGAGAATTTTGGAATACTCCAAAAGAAACATGGCCATATTCATGAAGGGTCAAAATCAGAAGAGAGAAATGAATTTAACCAATTTTACCTCTTAAGAGAACATGTTTCAATATAGGAATGCATTCCACTACAAACTAGTAGTTTTTTACAAACCATACAAACTAATCACAAGCGTTACTTTATGGAAATTTGCGTGCACGCTTTCCTAACGTGTCCATAAAAGCTAACACGCAGTGACTTTTGGAGTCGCAAAAAGTTCCACCCACAGTGCAAAAAGTTCCACATGCACCAAAAAGTTCCCCCTCCAGTACAAACAGTTTCACCTCCAGCGCAAACAGTTCCACACAACCAAAAGCTCATGTAAAACTTTTTGCAACTCCAAAAGTCACTGCATGTCAGCTTTCATGCACGCACATGAACACGTGTCGTGCAGTGAGAAAGCGTGCGCGCAGATTTCCATAAAACACCATTTGTGATTAGTTGGTTATTAGTTTGTACGATTTATAAAAACCTCAAAATTTACATATGATTTAAACTCAATATACATAAACATCAAGTTGCTCTGCTGACAAAGAGTTCACAAAATATGTCTTAAATGTTCTATTGCAAAAGGGCAGAATGAAATGACATGGAAGTATATTGAATAGTTAGTGAACAATTAAATATTGAATAATCAATAAAAATCAATTTTCAGCCTTCAAGCACGAGCTGATACTAGAGGAAACAGAAGAACATTAAATTAAGAAAATGACACTTTACTACTTTAACTATTTTTTCCATTATTAGTACTTCAACTTATATTTGAGAAATTTTACTACATTTAACTATGCTATTTTGGATAGAATTTATTCTAAAAATATCCCAAAATACATATTTAGGTGTAGCAAATAGTGAAGAAATGGGTAGAGGCACTGAATCATGCTTTAGAATCTCAACAGAACCTTGTTTCAAGCCAGACAAGACCAAACCAGACCATATATTATGCATTCACCCATCAAGCTATACAAAACCTTAACAATCCAAGCATTAAAGTCAACAATGTGATCCTCACAACAAAAGAACCTGATAAGATAAAATTATACTTCATTCTTCACAACAAACACTCTCAGATCACATTCCATTACAGTTCTCACAATAATGAAAACAATAAGGTTTTTTGATTTGGACTAAATAAACTTCAAGAATTGCAGACTAAAACAATTCACAGTAACAACAGTTCACAAGGATATAGATATTGTTGCTGCTAAGTGCTAATTTTACCTTTGCCAAGCCCAGACAATGTCCTTGAGAGCCGGCCTGATCTCCTGCCTCACCAGCTTCTGGTACTCGAGCACGTCACCGTCGGCCTTCTTCACCTCGACCAGGTGGAAGCAAGGCGTGAACTCAAAAATCTCGGCGTAAATCGACAGTGGCTCCTTCCTCTCCTCCTCCGGCCTCTCGAGCTGCAGAAACGCGCTGCCCGTCTTCTTCACTCTCATCCTTAGGCGCTCCGCAATCTCCTCCAGCCTCGATATGATGGCCGAGGCCTGGCACACCGACGTGAACTGCATCTCGACCCTCCTCTCGTTCTCCACAAACAGGCCCGACAGATCAAAGCCCGTCGAGAGGGAGATGATGTCGAATGCGTTCAGGCTCGTCGCCTTGGAAGGAGAATCGGGAGGAGACGGAGTCTCGGTCTCAGTCTCGGGTTTTGCTATAGTTTTGACGGGTTTCGGGTTGAACCCTTTCCTGAACCACGGGAACTGCAGTATTTCTGAAATCGAGATCCGAGTGCTCGGGTTGGGGTCGAGGATCCTCGACAGCAGTGCGCAAACCTCGGGAGGAAACCAACTCGGACATTTATAATCCGCCTTTCGCACTTTTCTATATATCACCATCAGGTTTGCGTCGTGGAACGGGAGAAACCCGGCGAGCAGGACAAACAAGATCACCCCGCAAGACCATATATCGGCCTTTTCCCCGTCGTAGCCTTTCTTCGAAGTGACCTCGGGCGCCGCGTAAGCGGGAGTTCCACAAGGAGTGTGCAACAACCCGTCCTGGCGCTTGGACTCGACGAGGGCGCTCAACCCGAAATCAGACACCTTTAAATCCTCATTCTCGTCGAGAAGCAGGTTCTCTAGCTTCAGGTCCCGGTGATAAACGCCCCTCCTGTGACAGATATCAACAGCGCATATCAACTGCTGGAAATATTTTCTCGCTACATTCTCGTCGAGCCTTCCCTTCGCTACCATCTTGAACAGCTCGCCGCCTTTAGCGTGTTCCATGACAAAGTATATCTTGCTCTTGCTTGCCATGACCTCGTGAAACTCGATGACATTAGGGTGATTCACCATTTTCATGATGGAGACCTCTCTCTTGGTCTGGTCGACAAGCCCTACCTTCAGTACCTTCTCCTTGTCGACTACCTTAATCGCCACAACCTTGCCACTCTCTATATGTCTCGCTTGGTACACCTTGCCATAGTTCCCCTGGCCTAACAGTTTACCGAAATCGTAGTCTTGCATCAACAAATTCTTCTTATTACTCTCCATTCTAATAATCCAAACCCTATTATACTATAATATATAATATAGCATAATATTTTCCTTTTAGGGATGGTATAGCGCTTTTAATAAAAAGCAGGGCAGTTTCGAGCAATGTCAACCATCCTCGACAAGGCGCTCCAACACGAGCGGGCTTGCGTATTGGGTTACCTCACAGCGCACTTGGGCACAGAGCTCAAATGTGCTGTCTGTAGGGAGCCTCACATAAGGAACGGAGAAGTACAGAGACATCAGCTCGGGCGCTTGAGAGGAGAACTTGACAAAATGGGAAGTAGAAAGATGAACCAATAAGGCAGCAGAAAATGCTAGAGAGAGACCTGAAGAAATAAACAAACGGAATTAGAAATCAATCCTCAATACCATACCCTAACAATGTCCACAAACCCATTCGAATCAAAATAAATGAACAGAAAAAAATTGTAAATCATTGTAACAAATCACCAAAGCACCCATCAATATGTTATATTCAAAAATCATATCAACGACATTACGGAAAAAAATCTGTTTCCTGCGACTTAAGATACCATATACAAATTCAGGAACAACTATATGGTCATTCAGGAGTAACTCACCAAATTACGAACATAATAATCATAACAAAGACAGCAAGATTTTTTTTACATAAAAACAACAATAAATTTCTATCTGCACCATGAAGAAGCTAGAATCATTCATGGCTCCAAAATTATAAATTCCTATAGGCTAATAACTCACTCAATAAACATCAAATTCTCTGTCAGCATCTTTCTCATTCACCAATTATTTTCCAATTAACCAAAAACTAACCTAAATCTCCCAATCCCTTACCCTAGCAATGTCCACAAACCAATCCAAATAAATTAACAGAACAATTTCGTAAATAAACAAATCACCAAAGCATCAATCCATATCTTATCCAAATAACAACATTACGAAAACAAAAAATCTACAAAACTGCATAAATCCCAAAAACTACAGAACAAGCAACAACGACGAACAAGCAACAACAAATTACAGATTTCAACAAACAAAAAAAAATTGGAAAAATCAAAGGAACAAGAAATTTACCTTTAATCGAAGGAGAGCGAGAGAGCGAGAGAGCGAGAGAGCGATCGATTCGAGAGAGGAGAGGCTGTGAGTATACGTAATGATTAGGGGAATGTGGTAGAGAGAAGATTGAAGATCCTGCCTTTTATATTGGTCGTGAAAATTGGTGTGCCCTATTTACAGCTAATAGATCAGATGACGTCATCGTTGCGTCAAGTTGGTTCGTACACGTCAGGGCCACGCCGAAATGGATCAGCCCACAACGAATATCCTATGATAAAAATTTTAAAATAATTAATTTAATTATTTAAAAAGAGGTTCTCGATTAGCCAGAGCAGCTGTCAATTCCAGCACAAAATCTGTGGGTTACGTTCAAAAGAGTTATCGTTTTCATAATTATTTTAAAACGTTTTATTCAACAAAAAATTAATTAAACTACAGTCTAACATTTTTTCTCATCAAGTTATTACAGTAAACAAATTTTTGTCTTACCGACGTCAATTTTTATGTGAATGGTCCATTATGTCCTCCACCTCTATGAAAAATTGTTTAAATTTAAAATTATGTGTTGATGCCATTATATGGTGAGACGACATCATCATCTTGTTCAACAGTTGGAGGCTCATTCTATCAACACCGACGACTACCTTTTGTTACAGTGTGCCATGTAGTTATCCAAACATAAACTAAAAAGCTAACAACTCATTAAGCCCAAATGAAGAAAATAGAAAACCTGTTGGAGGTAGCTAAACCTAAATCCCGGAGTCAGCTCGTGAAGCACGAACACAGGGGCGAGCCTGCTCAGCTCCTTGGCCCTATCCTCGCTCGAGCCATGATGTGAGCCCATCGGCGATGGACGGTCTCCAAACGGACGTAGATGCCTCTGCGTCCCTCTCCCAATTTTGTTATTACAAGGATAATTATGTCATTTTCAAATAATTGGATGTCATGTGCCTTGCATGTGATCAAAATTGGATGGTTTCGTCCATTTTAACCGAGATTGAGACCGTAGTAACTTGATGAGAAAAAATGTTAACCGCAGCAACTTAATTTTAGTGTAAGTTAACTGTAGTAACGTGAAATTACCTCAATAAAATATTTAGAAAACAAGCTAATTGAATAGTTAGGGCTCACCAAATCAGCTTTAGCCATGTATTACCTATATAATAATATAACCCTTTTTCTATAATCAAATAAATATTAACACAAATTGATTTACAAGTACCAAATTGTGAGGGAGAAGAGTAATTAAAGTCATTTACCAAAACTTTCGGGAAAAAAGTTATTTAGTAAACAAAATTAACTTTAAACTCACGCATGAATCATCAAAAACAAGATTCATTTATAACTTAATTATTGAACAAATTTAACTTTAAACTCATACATAAATAATCAAAAACAAGATTCATTCATAACTCAATTATTGAGACAATATCTCTTGATAAATCTTATCAGATTCACGGTAACATCTTCTATTGCTCATCGATAACATAAGTTTCTTGACAAAAGATCGTTCATATTCAATTTAAAAGAATACAAAATACTCATTTTCCAAAGGTAGCACCGCATAGTACTCTCAACTAGTAGATAAAATTGCGAGTTAAAGCCATTTATTTAACAAATTTAACTTTAAACTCGTCATCAAAAACAAGATTCATTCATAACTCAACTGTTGAGACAATTTCTTTTACTAAATCTCAATAGATTCACATTACATTAAAAACACCTTTTTCTTATTGGAAATGTATTCGAATAAAAATCATGTATCACATGAAACATAAGGTCATGCACCTTAAAAGTTCAAAACATTTTTCACATGAAACCCAAATCCAACAACCACAATCCACTGATTTATACAGCTAACTGATAAGTGCTAATCTATAGGAGATGCTGCTCTATTTTGGTTTAGTTACAAGAAGTTGCAATGAAATGAATCAGTAGATGGTATCAATCCTGAGCTTTCTCTTTGGAGGAGGTTTCTCCGCAATCTGCCTCTGTGGGTCCATGAAAGTTGAGCCCTTGTTTGCAAATAATCTCCTCAGGTTTATCACTGACAGCTCTTTTAAGCTTCTCACTGCAAGATCAGCCTGAACCAGATCATATCTGCAAATTTTCCATTTTCGAATCAGTCAAAAAACGCTAGACGCTAGTCGGGCGGAGAGAAGGATTAATCGGGAATTATAGAGGATTAATCGGAAACTAATCGAGGATTAATCTGACAAGTCGGGGATTTTTAGAACATTGAGCCTCCCCCGTGTTCTAAAAAACACGCTAGGCGCTAGTCGGGCGGAGAGGCCTTATGAGAACTTATAGGGGATTAATCAGGAATTATAGAGGATTAATCGGGGACTGATCGGACAAATCTGGGATTTTTGAAGCACCGAGTCTCCTATTCTAAAAAACGCTAGGCACTAATCGGGCGGAGAGGGCATTATGGGGACTAATCGGAAAATATATCGGATTGAAGGATTAATCGGACAATTCGGGAATTTTTAGAACACTGAGTCTCCCATACACACCCGAAAACGATGTCCCCGCCCTGATCGGAACGGATCACCCCCAAAAATTTACAGGATCGGTCAAAGAATCACCGTTAAGGATTTGAATGGGGGATCACTATAACCGCCCCATTGCCATTCCTATGATACATAGTGTTCTAAAAAAAGTTAGGTGTGTGAGTCGGGCGGAGAGGGCCTCAAGGGACTAATCGGGAACTAATCAGAATTTTTTAGAATACATGAGCGTTACTCGACCAATAACGGAAAATGTAAAAACTTAAGTTCAAAATGGTGAAACTATGTAAGTTCTAAAAAACGCTAGGCGCTAGTCGGGCGGAGAGTGCCTTATGGGGACTAATCGGATTAAAGAATTAATCAGACAGGCCGAGGATGTTTAGACACTGACCGGCGGTATTACTATTTAAATTATTACTGATAAAATATATATTTAAAAAATATACGCACGCTGGGTGAGTGCCGATAATTGCTACAGCCATCATTGTGCAGTTGTGAGCGGCTGTCACGGCTCTTGGGTCGTCTTCAAATACCACACACTTTGATGGTTTCCGATCCAGCTGCAACATTTTGCACACAAAAATGATTCAGTTTTCGTCGATTGATCTACGAGATGAAGCTTTAAGTAAAAAAACAGTCATTTTCAAATCCTACTGCCTTAACTTTCCATGCTAAAGTAGCAACCAACAAATCATTCACAACCAACCAAACTAAGCGGTTTTTATATAATTTTGGGTTTACCACAGTGAAGTCGATTGAAACTATCTTTGACCCATATACATTATTTGCTAAAATACCAAAATGTAACGAACCATGTTCAGCTTCACTAAAAGAGAAATGTCTGAAACAAAAATCTCAATCTAGCAATTATGGATCATGTGAGGGTTGGAAAGCAAAAAATCCAAACTCGAGAGGTGATAATTGTAATTTAGTGATTTCAATAGTATTCCACATACCTTTATAGCCGCAGAAAGAAATTTATGAGCTATCGACTCCATGTCATCTTCCGCGGTCACAATTGCCTGAAAATAATTTAAGGACATGAACTCAGTATTAGTATTAGCCTATGTTAGTCACCAATTTCATTTTTTCCCCAAGAAAACTAGGATACCGAACCTGGAAGTACATCTCGAGCCCCATTCTTTCCAAGGCTTCGACCATGTTTCTCCGATCAAGACTTGAAACAACAGCACAAGGAATACCGGCAGTGTGTACAGCGTCGAGCCATTCTCTTAGTCCCGCCATAGGTTCTGAAAGCTATACGAGGGGAAAAACTGAGTATTGTTGTTGCAATTGGAAAAATAAAAAGAAGGGAAAAGTGCAAAAATGTGACATATCATATGACACTTTTGCAAAGGGGATGTTGTTTGCATATTTTTGCAAAATGTGTATTTTATAATAAAAATTGACAAAACTACCCCTGAAAATAAAATTTAGTCTTAATTCTTAATTTCAGGGGCAATTTCGTCATTTTAATAAAAATATACACATTTTGCAAAAAAAAAATGCAAACAACACAGCATCCTTTTGCAAAAATGTCATATAATAGAGCACCTCTTTGCAATTTTCTCAAAAAGAATAGCAGAAATCGATGCAGCGGAGGCAGACTCTCACTTTGAGAAGATTTTCAAAGTATAACTCAGAAAACCTTGATTTTAATCTATCCACTTCTTCATCGCCACAAAGCAAAACCTGAAAATTTCTAGACTTGTAAGAAAGGTGATGATGCATAAGGTGTCAAGAAGTCATGGTTAGTGGGAAAGCAAATGTATCAGCCAAAATGTCATTAACTCGGTTCCTCTTCTTGAATCATATTCTAGCTGCATAATTAAAAGCATAGTATTCACAGGTATATGGTTCTCTTTAGTAATCGTGTAGACCACCCAAAGTATGCAAAGCCTTTACTCAAGATCCCATCCATCCCATCGCAAAACAAATGGTCTATCCGGAATGAGTATATAAATAAAGAAATATGTAAATGAAAAGTTGAAAACAATATTTTTCAATATAATTCCTGTAGTAATAATTAGTGGTCACAATGTAATATGAACCGATCAATCTTATAATAAACGTAAAATGAACATAATTAACTATTGCTTCATGTTACCAAAAAAAATTGACACTCATGTCTTACAATTTGATGAGTCGCAAAACAAGTCAATATCTACGAAAAAGAAAATGAATAATCCATGACACGATAAAAAATAGATACTGTGACATAGTCTGTGCATCTTAATAATACAGCAACTACTAAATCAATTAGGGATTCCCAAACCTTTTGCAGTATTTGATCAGTGCCTGCAAATATCATCAGTCTTTGCGTAGTAGCATCTTCAGGAATTTCCTTCCCTGTCAACGCCAAGTATTTATTAGATTTAGATATATAATCACTACAAAATCATAATAAACGAGTGTGTGCCATGGTCTCAAATATATACCTGGACAAACTAAGAACTGTCCATCTTTACATTTCTGAACTTAACATATAAGGGAAAAAAAACGTGCTCATCGGGAATAAGAAAAATTACAAAATCATGTTTCAAAGGAAATGCTTGTAAATACCTTCTTCAGAGGCAAGTTGCTTCCAAGCATTCAATTTCAGTCCCCGGGTGTCTGCCTGAAACACATTACAAAACTAATTAAACACTCTTGTCTCCACCTGGGATATAAAAGGGTAGATTTTTATTGTTAAAACCTAGTCGTGCCAAAAATGTAATTCATAATACATTAAAAAAACAATTTTCTTATATTTTTAGGATTATTTTTAGTAGGTCGTGCAACAAGTGTGGGTTCGGTTCAGGTGGAACTAATTAGGCTAGAGCCATTAATGGTGGTTATTAGTTTTATGCCTTCAATTTCTAAAATATAATGGTATTACTGATGATGAAAAACTTGATTATGAATTACAATAGAAGGTTTCTTTATATAGGGAACAATAGGAATTAGGAAATAAACTAAATAAGGAAACATAAAATTAATAGGAACCCCTAATATTAATTCACTATTCTAACAAGTTTCATGCCGGTTTTTCTTTCCTCTTGTAAGTATTTTTCCGCCCCGCTTCGTTTTTCTGGCAACATTAGACTTCAAAAACAATGCCCCGAGTTTAACAACTTACCAACACATTGTCAAATTTGAAAATAAGACCATATGCCTCGTCCGGTTTCATCGCATAACGTATCCTCTTAAGAAAACCTTCTTGCAATTTTTCGTTGAGAAATTCCTGGTTCATATCAGCATTAACATCAATAAGCCAAAGAAACTATGTATAGATGTTAATAAAATAACAAGAAACTTTTGTTGCTTACCACATCAACCTTAAGCGGCCCATCCGCTCTGAAACTCTCAAAACCCTCTCCATACTCAGCCCCAATATCCTGCATTCAAATTTAGATTAAAAAAAATTCCATATCATCTATAAACTTTTGTAGAGCTCAGAATCCTAAACCCTTTTAGCTTCACACACAAAAAAATCATTTATCTTCAAAAATCGTCAAGTCTCAGAATTCATAACAAACACAGAAATCCAATTTCAAAAACTATCAAGTTCTGACAAATAACTCAAGACAATCAATACATCTTCTAAACCCTATCTTCAGAAATAAAAAATGCTCAAAATTCATAACAAACCCATAAATCAAATTCCAAAACCATCTAGTTCTTTACACATAATTTCACAGAAAAATTAACACACAATCAACAAAAATAAAAAGGCCATGAAAAAAAATATGCACCTCCTGCATGAACAGCTTGTTGGGGGTTGAAGGAGAGCCATTTTCGCCGAACCCAGAAACGCTCCTCACCACCAGATGCTTCGAACGCCTCAATTTCTGAGGAATCCAAACGATTAAGAATCAGATTCAACACCAGAAACTCAAAAACACAAACGAAGACAAAAACACACAATTTCACACGCAATTCAAAGGGGAAAAAGAGGAATCTACTTGCTGATCCGATACTCTGAGCTTGGAAGCGAAGTGAGAGAGCTGAAACCCAGAAGACGAAGACGGCGATGGCGAGAGGAGCAGAGAAGAGCTCCTGAAATTGCAAGAACAGTCCATTTTCGAACCTAAGCTCAGAGAACAAGAAACAGAAGCCGATTTTATTTATTTCTGGAGTCCAATTTTTCCTTTTTCTCTGTTTCTTATTCTTCTTTTGGCAATAATATATAATATTATAATTATAATATCTATTTTATTTTTTATTTTCTGAAACTTTATCTCTAGTAGATAATTTAGCTGGTGCGTAATTCATGTGAACATGAACAGTGCACACGTGACGAGTCACGTGACTTTCTTTATGTTTATCTTTAGAATCAGAACTTTTATGCTGGATCTTCCTAGACATATCCTCATACATAATTGGTGGGCCATAGCTGTGACCATTACTGAAATGGTAAGTATGATTAAGAACCTAAATTGGTAATTATAAAGATGATAATTACGATTTGGTTTGTATATACTTTAAGCAGTGTTCTCTAAAATGTTAGGTGTTAGTCGAGCAAAGAGAGTCTTAACCGAATATTAATCGAACAAATCGATGATTTTTAGAACACTAAATCAAGGGATTGTCTGGTTTTATTTATCGCTTGACAAATTAATAAAATTGAGCAATTCATGTGAATTATATTTACAATCTGATTTATAGCAATTAAGTCACACTGCCCAGTCTTCAAATAAACACCCCAGCAATTAAGTATCATATTGTTTGTGATGAGGTTAAAAATTTGATCCCGCGAGAAAGGTAGAGAGGGATTTATGAGTAAAGAAACGACGTATAGAGCATATTCAGAAACTAATAGAAAATTAATCAGAAACTACAAAATTAGTCGGTAATTTTTAATAAGATTTATGTTTGGATGATCATATAAATCAATTCAAATTGATTCAATTCCACATATTACATACAATTTTCACTGCTATAACTTTGATGCATTGAAAAGAGGAAGAGCACTACAAAAACAAAATGGGCAAAATGCTTCCTCATATTTCCAAGCTTTTGCTCAGCTATAACAAAAGAACCCATTTGGTTAAAGTTCCTAAAACCTATTAACGTTACTTTACAATGGCCAAAGTGACTTGCCTGTCAAGTTTCAGGAAAATGGAGTAAACACTTCAAACCTCTATACCTTCATGTTTCCACCATTGCCTGAGGATCAAAATTGCTCAACAACAAAAAACCAAAACCTTGAGCTTCCAAATGTAGCATAGCATTCTTCACAATTCAAGAGCTCGATGGCGAAATCCTATTCAAGTTGAATATGGGATATTAGAAATGTGTGGGAAATATGTATCCAAATGTTACATAATGAAAAGGGTATTGGTACCAGTCTTTGGAGTCCAAGTTCTTGCTTCCGCTATACCAAGAACTGTCGTGGCCATCTGAGTCCTCAAAGTCTTCATGGAACTGATTGAATCAAACAAGAAACTTTGGTTTTCAGATTTCATATAAGGTAATCAGCAAGCAAAACAGGCACGAGGTGTAATTTTTAAACTGAAGTATTGAACAAACATCACAAACCTGACCGGACTTCACAACTCTTGCTGACATTGCTTCATCGTCCACCTGCAGGCAATGCCAAATTGTACTGTTATTTGAATCCATGAAACCTCGATTGTGGAACAAAATACAACGATGACAATGTGAATTTTGAAGAATCGTATGGAAAGACGATAAAACAAATGCATATTTTAAGTATTTAGCATGAAGTTAGCCAATCAATCATAGCAGATGTGTGAACTGGAAGTTATCATCATATCAGACGTAACTCCCAAACATGGAAATTAAGAAACATCGAAAAGCTATTCTCGAGATTTAACTAATTCTAAATTTCTGAAGTCACAGAAGAATATGTGAAAATGAAATAAACACATCCTTCTAAGGTGGAGAAATCAGAGATATTGTTTGGTTTAGATATCATATCTAAGATGTTATTTCCAAATAAAACACTTTAGAGTTATATTCATTCTCATTATTCAATGAATAAAAAGAACAAGAAATTATCTGAATTTTGCAGCCATTGCTTGATGGGTTGAGAACTTGAGGCGCTTGAACATGCACAGTGAAGCTAAGCAAGTATAGTGAGAGACTCAGACCGAGGATGCTCATCAGGCAAAATAAAACATACTTGAGATTCTATGTAAGCATGTACACATTGCTTACACTTATATGATAATCTAAATTACTACAATCCATATAGGTGAACTAAAGTATCAATGTATCATGATTCACATTTAGCATAAAAATAAAGGAAGAATATAGTTATGATCCCATTTCAAGTTCAACTCTCCTCTCGGATGAATTAAAAACTATATTGCCACAAACAAGGATTAAAAGACATTTCAAATTCATGAATTCACAACAATCACCTGTGCCATGCACTTGATCTCTTCAATTAGAGCCTTCTCACATGTTGTATTCACCTGTGTGGCTTGAACTACATACGGTTGCCTCTCCTGAACCCAATACGAATACAATAATCAAATCACTCATCCCCATAACAAACGACTAAACAATAAGGTTTTCGTTATGAACTAATACCTCATTAGACATGTTCTTCCACATCAAAAACCCTTCCCGATCAACCTCAATTAAATCACTGGTGTCACATTTCTTTGAAAAGCTTGCCCTAGAAAATCCACCAGAGAATATATGATTTTCTTAGCCATCACCGAACAAGAATATAAGTCCACTATCATATAAACTTGGGTGCTTTGAAAATGAAAGCATTTTTAAACATCCAACTTCAAATCATTCATTTCCTCAGCAACCAAACACAACATACGCTGTCATTAGGCTCCTATCACGCAAAACCCATTACTATTGTTGTAACCATTAAAGCAAATGTAGCAACAAATCACACGATTTCCCACAAAAATGCTGAACTCAGATACAACCAAATCAACCCACAATATATAATTCCATTATCACCAAACATGAATGTATAATTCCACTATCATTTAAAATTGGGAAATCTAATAGATATCTATTAGAATTACCAATTTTGGATCACGAAACCACCCTTCTTTAAGAATGAAAGCAGTATTAAGCATCCAACTCCAAATCATTAATTTTCTCAGCAACTAAACACAATATACACTGTCATTACTCTCCTATCACACAAAACCAATTACAATTCCCATAACCATTAAAGCAAATGTAGCAACAAATCGCACGATTTCCCACAAAAATGCTGAACTCATACATAATCAAATCAACCCAGAATCGATTAAGAGCATACATGAACACACGAAACGGCGATCTGGGCTGGTCCGCGAAGCTCTTGACGTTCCCAATCTTCCGCTCGATCTGCACCACGCCTTTGAATCTCTTCACGCCCTTTTCAGGTTCACAATCGTGCATATCAAACAGAGCAACAGCGACTCTAGCACCACAATTATAACTGCAAAAATCACCAACACTCCGATTAAAACCCAGAACAAGCGTCAAAATCGCTACACGACGAAGACGACGATTCGCATACGAAAATAATCAGATCGAGCAAATACAATACCAGTTTTCGAACGCACTTCCATCGGCTGCGCGACGGACCGCGTTGACCCTCTTCCGGACCCTAGTCGGATTCGCCATTAAAGCTTCTCTCTCGAGCTCGAAGCTCTCTCTATCAATCTCTCTGCTCTGAAACCTTTTTCTCTTCCGGTGTATATAAAGCGCCTTCAATTTTGCGGGTATTGCTAATGTAGGCCGAGAGGACAAATATAAACCCATTAAGGAGGTAAAGGAAACTAGTTTTTAACTAGTTGTTCAAACTTTATTAGTTAAATATTTTGTTTGAGTGCAGTTGAATTTGAGATTAAAACTTGTTTATCAAACGAACATATTTCGAGCGTGATTTTTTAAGGCTCAACAAGTTCCTGAACCGAATAACTTAATATTTAATTAAATTATAATTTTTATTAATATATATTTCAGCTATTAATAAATATTTATGATGAAATTATATGAGTTTGGTCAATTCGATTCAAAATGATCTCGAACTGGCGCGTTCAATATTTAATAAATTAAATATTATGTAATTAAGCTCGAATTCAGATAAAAAAAAATAGACAACTTCGGACTTGGCTCGAGCTCGATTCGTTTGATTTTCAATCTAAAATATTCGTCAATTGTTAAATTTAATATTAAATAAAAATACATAATAATTAATTAAGTGTCAATCGAGTCAGCTAGAGGCCGGCTCAAGTTGATTCGACTCTTCTAATTTTAGGTGATATTGATTAATAATTAGAAATATACTTTTAATTAAATATTATTCGAGCATGTCGAGTCTTAGAAGGTCATGCTCGAGCTCAACTCATTTAATAAACGAGTCGAAATTTAATCTCGAATTTAACTCGAACTCAATTATTACAAGTCTAAATTAAATATTTAACGAATTGAGCAAAGTGTCATGACGGGTAATATCACGGTGCATGTTAGTGTATCGTTTTTGTGACTGCTAGCATGCGCTCAATCTCGTTCAGGCGGGACCGTTTGTGATAAATGATATACTTTCCCGCGGTAATCAAAAAGTGGGTGAAAATCTGAAATAATGGCGCACTTTATAAAGTAAATATTAAACTAATTTCATTTATATTTATGACGGGCACAGTCGTCGGCCAATAAGTGGAAGACACGTGAAATAGTCTCAACACGTGTCTTCTTTTGTGTGGTTGAGTGAAGCTTTGTACAGTAATGGTATGCGCCGTCAGTTTTTTATCCTTCCTCGTACTATTAAAAACTAGTATAGTTATTGTCAGTTTCACTTTAAGTTATCAATATATTCGAAATAATTAATAAAGGATAATGACATTTTGTTACACCTAATTATGGTAAAACGACAATCTCATCCTTTAATTAATTTATTTTCTTTTTTAGTATTCTGACAATTTTTGTGTGACAATCTGCGCTAAAATGACTAAAATACCACTGGTTTAATAAACAAGAATTGGATCTGGTCCGATTGAAAATAGTTAACGGTCCAAACCGGTCCGACCACCATTCAATTAGATCGAAGATGAGAGATTTAAACCAGTTTAATTCTGAGTTTTCATTTGAACCGGTTCAATTGACTTGGTTGAACTAGAGACTGCTCAAATTGAATTGGTTCAACTAGGAGTAGTTTAGGTATTTTAGGCATTTTAGAGGTGAGTTGTCACAAAAAAATTGTCAGATACTAAAAAAGAGAGAAAATTAGTTAGGGTATGAAACTGTCATTTCGGCAGGTGTAACAAAATGTCATTATCCCATATATATATATATATATATATATACACGCAAATATTATTTACTATTACTACAACAACAAAAAATAATGAAATAAAAAGAGATTCAAGCGGGCCAATATTAGCCCATTTGAGCTGGGCCCTTATTTTACACTTCGATTCAGTCAGATAAATTAGCCTAAAATTGGGCTCTCACTTTATGTCCGGGCCGTACTTAATTTGTCTTCGCAAGTTTTAGATCAACCCAACATAAAAAAAAGATCATATATAGGGAAGAGACCCTTTGAGTAGAAGCATTTTATTTTTCCTATAAGATTTGATTGGGTTGAAGTTACCTTTTAAAAAAAACAACTTACATCATAAACTATAAATGTAAAACTCAACCGTTGGTGTGTTCCTTTAGCGTAAGTCACATTTTTTTAAAAAATTACGTGGGTTTTTTTATTTTAATTTATTAATACATACAAAAATATACTTGATGTTCTACCCCCAGTTAGACCTCTAAAATTTCTATCTGATCCAATTAATTATTGATTAATCTTTAATTACTTTTCAAAGGATTACGTCTACCCAGCTATCGTTTTTAAAACACACTTAATATTACAACTTAAATAAAAGATACCGTGAAAATAAAATGATAAGCGTTTATATTTTTTTTATATATAACTAAATGATACTTTCTTAGTGGTCTCTGGAGTATAGGGCTAATTAATTTGCAGAGTTTGGAGGGTCGCATTATTAAGACTATTTTGTAGACAAATTACGTGATTTCTCCGGCCAACAGAGGTGGAGGCCGTGGAAGTCTGGGAGGCTTTATGGTGGGTGGCCAAAAAGAATTGGGGATGTGCTTGTGGAATCCGACTGGCAAAGAGTGACTAAGGCTATCTAGCAGGAGGCAAGTTTTTCAAATAAGTTAGAAGGCATCGTGTTCGACAGTAAAACAATCCTAAGATTCTTATCCAATGTCTCAATTTCGCTTATTCTTAGAATTTGTAATACAACAACGTATGGTAACTCAAGATAGGATTCGGGCGCAAAGTTAAGATTTATACCGCATGACCTTCTAATTGTTGTCAAATGTGATGTCAATCGTTTAATCTGATAAAAGTCGAGTTTTTTCAACAACAAAAATGTTACCTTCTTAGAAACCTGTACACTAAACCCACCTTCAACCATAAAAAAAATTATTACTGCGTGTGTAGAAATTGAAATTGGCCAACTCATATATTAAATCTCTGCACTGGTAAGAAAAATAAGTGTCCTCGAACTGAAATATGACACGTGGATTTAGTGCCAGAATAAATGTTTATGGAAACCTCTTGTTTAAGCAAGCAAATAACCCTAAAATAAAATAAAAGTCGATTAGCAATTGACAATAATCAATTCAAAGTAAAGCACTGTCATGAGTTTTTGTTCCTTTCACAAAATAGAGAAAATGGATGCTGGCAATGAGAATAATGAACAGAAGGGTAGTAATTATCCACATGGTTGATTGATTAGTCACAAAACTTTGTCCATGACCAGAGAGTCATCAACCAAAATAATTTAATGGATTCTCTTGTCGTTTCATATGTACCCATCTCACCCAAAGTGGCTTCCTCATTAATTTAAGGTCACACCACACCACACCAAACTACATTGGCAGACAAGTAGCTAAGAAGCAAGATTTAGATGGGCCCACAGCAAGATATTAGGGATGGCGGTGGTCGGGTTTCGGGACAGATTTAGGGATTTTCACCCTCTACTCAGTTGGGAATTGTGAATTTCGGACCTCAAACGAGTTCGAGCTATTTTGCTCTAAGGGCGGGTTATGGGTGAATTACTATCTTGTCTATTAGATGTACGTTTGAGTTCAAAGTCTCACGACGAAGTATTACAAGATATGATAAATAGTTTATATATACATTGAACTCTAAACCTAATAGGTTAATCTTTCGAATCAGATATGAACTCTAATGTGTATTTGGGTTTTTCTTGGGTGCTTCTCGTGAGTAAGATTTGGATCTCCCTAACATTATCCCCTATTCAGTCAGATCATAATACCAAAATCTTGTCGAGTTCGATGTATTTTACTTTTGGACGAATTTATGGTGAATTTAGTAATCTCGCCCCCTACCCGTCGGTAGGGGTGTCCATATAAACCCGGAAACC